>QLTV01002537.1:1126787-1148187 GCA_003457575.1 Thermophis baileyi | reverse complement strand
CGCTTAGAGAGGGCTGTAAAGCACTGTAAAGCGGTATATAAGTCTAAGTGCTACTGCTATTGCTATTGCTATACCTGCTATCTTGTACATGTTTGACAAACAAACAAACAAACAAACAAACAAACAAACAACAAACTTTTGCTACAATGATCTGGTAAGGATAATCCTCTCGAAATATTACTTTTTATTATTTTATTACTACTCAGAATCAACATCCAAAATAATTTTATCCCTCAACCAATTCTGCCTCTTTCCTCTATACCCTTATTTCTCCATTTCTGTTCTGATCCCACAACTGTGAGTAGTTAAAAACCTCAGACACATTTGATGAAGTAGACAAAGAGCCACAAAAGCTAATGTGATAATAATTATGTTAATATTGAAAGAGCTATGAGACTCTTGTGGTGGCTTTGCACAATGAAAATAGACTCATTCTAACCAGTTGGTAGCTTTTGTCTTAAATCCCATTTATGAATTATACATAGAGAAAACAGGCTGTGGTAATTTCCACATATCTGACTTTAAATGCATAATTTACTGTGCCTTTCTGTTCTGCTCCACTCCTGAAGCACGTTCCAGAATATTCAGCCTGGGAGATTCTGGCATCCACACAGAATCAAAGGAGAATATTTTCTTCGAGTAACATTTTGAAATTTCTCAAGCTGAGGTTCTAGAAAGCCTTCCATAATGTACTTATAGTATTTATTTAATAACTTATATGGCTGCCCAGCTTATGTTCAGTAACCCTGAGCAGCTCACAAAAACAGCAATAAAAACATAAACGGAAACAATATTCCAATGGCAAAAAGTCCATTCCTGGCAGCCCCCAAAACACCTCTCCATACCTCCACATTACAGTTACTGAGCTCCATCCATCCTGCAATCCAAAACCTGGAGGAGAGTTTGTCAAAGGGTTAATGATCAAGGGAGACGTGATAGATAATAGTTCAGATTTCCAGCAGGGAGGGGCTGCATTCCAGAGGAACAAGAGACAGCAAAGTTTAGATATTTTGGTTGGAAGAGGAACAAGACAGCTTCTCCCTAGGAGTTCTCAGAGTATATCATTAATGATGCCAGTACTATGCTTTAATTTGGCAAGATTTCTTTCTATAGGAGAGGAACAATAAAGGAAACTGCTTTGAAGAAACTCAGTGTGTCTTTCTTGGTTTTTTGAAGCCTGACATCTATCTTGCCAAACTAAAGCAAACTCCTTGCATCATTAAAGATATACTCAGAGAACTCCTAGCGAGGAGCTGTCTTGACAATCTTCCTCCCAATCAAACTTTGCTGTCTCTTGCTCCTCTGGAATGCAACCCCTCCTTGCTGAGAATCTACACTATATTCCACCACAGGGATCATGATCACATGTCCATGATCATGGTACAGAGCACTCAATCCAATTTCTTCATCATTCCACATCTGCTCTAATGACTAAGGTAGTTGGTGGATAACCGCTGCCATTCGGTACTTGCTTGTTTTCTAAAATCTTGTCTGCTTGTGGAATAGGGATAGTATAGTTGAATGGACATGATGGACTCATTTTCCATCGTGTATCACATTTTAGCTTTCCCAGATCCTAATTTGCTACAACCAGAAGACAAATGCATTGTCAATACTATATTTACCAAGGGAATAGCTTCAGTTGCAGCTAACTGAAAAGGATAATTCTGATTTCAATTACTGAGTTTGCATTTTCAAATGTGTGGTTCAATTATAATTGGGCGAGACAGACTTCTAGTTCTGGTATGGTCTGGTAGAGCCGAGGTGGTGCAGTGGTTAGAGTGCGGTACTGCAGGCTACTTCTGCTGACTGCCGGCTGACTGCAATTTGGCAGTTTGAATCTCACCAGGCTCAAGGTTGACTCAGCCTTCCATCCTTCTGAGGTGGGTAAAATGAGGACCCAGATTGTTGGGGGCAATATGCTGACTCTGTAAACTGCTTAGAGAGGGCTGTAAAAGCACTATGAAGCAGTATATAAGTCTAAGTGCCATTGCTATTGCTATGGTCTCACAATGTTCCCCAAGTCATTTAATGAACTGACTATGCTGAGAGAACTGAATAGATGGAATTCAGTTTCGGTTTCCCCACGTACTTCTCCAATTTTCTCCCATTTATTCAAATGAAGAGCTGATGAAAATTATAAAGACTGTATGTTTATAATTCCATCAAGGGTTCTTAAGATGTGTTTAGGAATTAGTTTGTTTCTGATTTCCTGGCTAAATCTAGAACATCTGAAATGGAAAATTGTCCTTGACAGACAAAGTAGCAGTCTCTCCACAAAGTGGGCCTTTCACATGTGTTACAAAACTAGGGAGAATTGCTCAGAGAACAGGCAAGAGAAAACAATGAGAAAAAAGAAAAGTAAGGGCTTGCCTGTGAATTCAACCTGTACAATAGGTGAATGGTCTCTATTCAATTATCCTTAAAAAAAACCTGCTGAAACCCAACAGTTTATTTTAGTTAGGCTGAGTGTAAGGATTGTATTTTGAGTTCTGTGTGTGATTGTTGCCTTCCCTTATTTTCACCATATATCCCTTTTCTCCTGAACAATTCTTCGTATCTAGAAATTTGGCTTCACTGTCTTTATAAGAGCATTTCTCATTACAGGATTAGCGTATGGTTTGCTAAATTCTATAATTCTGGATTTGGGGCAAGAAGATCAAAAATACTTTGCCTTCTATTTTCCTAACTTTGGGTCGAATGGGGAAGCCCTGGGTAGAATCACTAAGAACAGCATGATGGCTGGGGAATTTGGGAAGTTGAAGTCCACAAATCCTAAATTTGGTAAGGTTGAGAAACACTGGCCTAGGGCAGTGATGGTGAACCTTTTTTTGCTCGGGTGCCCAAAGGGCACGCGCGATAGCGCGCGTGTGCCCACAGCCATAATGCAATGCCCTCCCCCCGCGCATGCACGCACAAATCCCCTGCGCTGCCCCCCCACGCATGCGCGCAGGACTCACTGAAGCCTCCGGAGCCTGTGGATGGCGAAAAACGGATTCCAGCTGATTTTCTGCCTTCCAGAGGGTGGGGGGGGGAGGTCGTTTTCGCCTTCACCAGGCTTCAGGAAAGCCTCCGGAGCCTGGGGTGGGTGAAAAACGGCCCAACGGGAAGTTCATTTCCGAACTTCCGGTTGGGCCATTGGGTCCGTTTTTCGCCATCCACAGGCTCCGGAGGCTTTCCTGAAGCCTGGCGAAGGCGAAAACGACCTCCCCACCCCACCCTCCAGAAGGCAGAAAATCAGCTGGCCAGCGTGCACATGCGTGCTGGAGCTGACATAGGGCAACGCCTTGCATGCCCTCAGATATGGCTCCGCGTGCCACCTGTGGCACGCGTGCCATAGGTTCGCCATCACTGGCCTAGGGTATGTCAGGAGATTTTATTTATTTATTTATCAAATCTGTATGGTGCCCATCTCACAAAAAAGTGAAGTTTGATTGGTGGCAATCTAATCATAATTATCTTTTATTAGGGAACCCTTGGAAGAAAAAAACTTCCACAATGGTTTTAAATTATTTCTTCTCTAGTTTCAAATAATGAAATACATCAAGCATATTTACAAGAACTTTAAATTAGGTATTGCTATCTCTGATTATTTTGGTAACAGTTGAGACAAAAATATGCAGTAAGAATAACTGAAGGTAGACTAACCCTGTGAAGTTTAATCCAGATAAAACCAATAAGGACTTGGTAGAAGAAGAAAATCTAGGATGAGGCTACTAGTCAATTGTAGGTGAAACTGAGCCATCACTATTTCTAACCTGCCTAACACAATAGGCTTATCTGAGAATAGAAGGATTAATTCATTCAGAATTAATATTACCTAGAGCTTTGGGTTAAGAGTGGCTTGAAGTCACTTGAAAAACACATCCACACACCCACAAAATGTGTATATCTAGTGCTAATAGCCCTGTCATGAAACTGATAAATTTGGGATCCCTTCTTTTCCATTATATTATCCATTTTGCATTTTAATACAGTCTATACCTTTCCTAGTCATTTGAATCATTTGTATTCATGGGGCTGCTGAATTTTTCCACTATTTTGCAAAATGTCTAGGTTGCTCTTCCCAATCTTGTATTTACACAACGTCACTTATTCCTTCAAGATAACCACCATCTTTTAAGAGTATTGCACAATTCATCCGATGAATTGAGCTGAGTGTATTACCATTTGTCAAAAGGTTATTGCTCTTGAGCAATGTGAACAGGTAAATAAAACTGCCTTTTAAATTATTACAAAGCTAGAATTTTTCATTATTAGTTTTGTAGATCTTGTGTTGAAGCAGTTAGATCTTTCAATGATGTTGCCACTGCTACTGAGCATATTACTTGATCTTACTTAACCTTGTTCAAAAGTTACAGAAAAAGCAGAAGTCGCATTAAAATAAATGGCTAGCTATTATATCTAATATTTCCTTGAATAAAAAGTTTTTCATCTATCTCAATTCTTATTAATGGATGTTACACATTGCACAAGACTACAACTGAAAACAGGATTTTTTTTTCTTTCTACCCTAAAATGACTACTGCTGGGTGACTGATCCTTCACTAATAGCTCATACAATTTGTTCTGAGCTTATTAGTTTAAGCAGCAGGGGAAGCACTGATGCTTTTAGTCTGGCTTCTAATAATATTTATACAAAATCCATCCATTTTCTGAGATTACTGTATCTGAATACCAGGTCTCATTTTTTTTTATTTTTTCCTTTAATAGGAATCTTAATTTTTTTTAGTTGAAATTCTAAGAAAATTTGATTAAAAGCTAGAATAAGTGATAGAAACAAAAGGGGGAATATTAGTGTAGACTTTTTATATCATAAAATGAAAGTAATAATGTGAAAATGTGGAATAATTGAATAATAACTATAAATTAATATAAGTATGCATTATTATTAGAAATATAAGCGGATTGAATGTAATGATTATGATTAACTTGATTAGTTTTATTTGTATTAGAATGTATGACACTCAGGTGCCACACTGTTCACACATTGATTTGATATTTTAATTAAAAAGAAAAAAATATATATCCCAACACCATGATGCCAAGAAAGATATTCCAGTAGAGTAATAGAGGTCCACGTAAATGGTACAGCAGTTGCTTTGGTGTAAGCTCGGTCTCAAATCTCCATTAAGGATTCTGATAAACTGAAATACTGAAGAAGTGCCAATCAGCATAAAGAAGATCAATGATTTTGATGCACAAGTGAATTAATTCCAGCCCCTTTCACATGTACAGGTGGCCCTGATCTGAAATTGCACCAGTGTCTCTCTGGTATTGTAAGACTTACATAAATGGTGGGAATCAGATTGCTGATTAACTAGCAATCCTTCTGTTTCTCCATACTGAACTTAGCTACATAAGTTAAATTTTTTAAATACATGTTTTACTGTTATTTTATTCAGGTAGGAAACAAAGCTGTGCCAGGAGAGCAGTAGAAGAGAAAAAAGGCAGAAAAGAAGGCAGAAATAAGTTTTTTTTCTAAGTATTATGGGCTGGCCCTGGACAGCTGCAAGATCAAGTACAGCACAGCTCTCTGTATTTTTTATCTCCTTTGCCAATGAATATTTTTTGACGTGAATACTTAAAGCTAAACAGGGAGTTTTAAATACTTTTTAAAAATGTAGTTAGATTTTATTTATTTCTTGTGAGATTGATCTCTCCCCCAAACAAGAGGGGAAAGAAGGGCTGATTTCCATAGCTATATGCTTCAGTGTCACAAGGCCAGGAGGTGGCACTATAGCATATTTATTTATTTATGTCTTCCTCATAATTTGCCTGTCAGTCCTAGAGGAGATCAACCCTGACTGCTCTTTAGAAGGCCAGATCCTGAAGATGAAACTCAAATACTTTGGCCACCTAATGAGAAGGAAGGACTCACTGGAGAAGAACCTAATGCTGGGAAAGATTGAGGGCAAAAGAAGAAGGGGACGACAGAGAATGAGGTGGCTGGATGGAGTCACTGAAGCAGTCGGCGTGAGCTTAAATGGACTCCGGGGGATGGTAGAGGACAGGAAGGCCTGGAGGAACGTTGTCCATGGGGTCGCGATGGGTCGGACACAACTTCGCAACTAACAACAACATAATTTGCCAGAAAAAAACCCAATATGGTTTGTAGCAACCCTGTCTCATAGGAAGATATAGGAGAAATTAGAAGTATTTGTTTATGTATTTATTTGAATTTGTAAGCCACCCAATTCCAATGGACTCTAAATGAGGTAATCCTTGGACAAGAAGTGATGACAATAAGAATACAAGCTACTACCCCAGGGGGAGTGGGCCAGGATCTGAAGATCCATAAGACTTCTGTGAGAAAATGTATGAGACCGCCATTCTTTTACCCTGCTACAATTAGTTTAAATAACTAAGTAGATCTATATATATTTATGATGTTTTTGTGGCCATGAAAAAAAATCAGATGTTGTTTTTTTTAAAAGATTGATTAAGCTATCTTTAAAACTTTGCCATAAGCTCTGGCAGTGAATAGACATCTTTGCGCAGCAGCATGGAGTGCTTAAATGTCTTCTGAAGCCTTTATTATAACACTGTTCCTACTGTGCTGCATCAATGGTGCATGTCTATGCAATTATTCAATCGCTGAAGAACTGCACAAACACAGAGCCAAAAATAGATAGCAGAACTTGTTTAGCTATGAAGGCATATCTGTTTTCCCCAAACAGCAACTTTAAATCGGAAGCTAAATCGTTGCCTTCTTTATAGGAGGTCATAATCTCAAAACAGAAAAGTTCTATTCATAGCATTTAGGGACTTGGACATTGCCCATCTTATGGCATCTGTGAAATCTAATACACCAATTCATTCATTGCTGCTTTTCTATTGACCAATACAAATGAATATAAAGAGCTTCTCCCAATTTTTTTTTCAAGGAACAGTTACATTCTTAAATATGTTAGTTGGAGGAAAACATGAACTACAACCAGAAGGCAAGACACTGGGCTTTAAAAGAGAACACAGTATCTTTCCACATCTCCATCTTTGTTATTTGGGTGGCAGGAAGATATTTAACCATCACTGTGTACCAAGTCAAAAAGCATATTTATTAGCAGTCTTACAGAGACGAATCAATGTGGATGGAGAGTGCAATATATTGATAGTGGTGGATTCTTTTTCATTATGCCTATAACATTCTGCTATGTGATTTGTGCTAGTGGTAAATGTCAAGTGTGCTTTTCCAGAACTTGGGAGGACTAAAAAGAAGACTGGGATTTGTTCCAAGATAACTACTGGGGGGGGGTGGAGGAATGAGGAGGAAGCGTAGGAAGAATTCCAGATGGCCAAGTGAAGGATGCAGGACTTTTACAGTGAATCACTTTTAGTATATTTACTATCTAAACAGAATGTTTTCTTTGCCAAGTGGTTTATAGCTGTGTGAGTGTTCAGGAGAAAACAAAGAACTGCGGTTTCAAGGTAGTACATGATGAGTAAATATAGCTATATAGAAAGCTATGCTATATCTCCAAATTCTCCTTCCTTAGTATTTTAGATATTTTCATGGTCCTTGCACATCCTACTTTGATTATCTTTGAAATACTGTACTTGTTCTACTGCTTAGTATCTTGTATTGTTTCTGTGGTGTTGGTCTTCATCATAATAATAAATATTCCAATAAGTGTTAAAATATAATATTAATATTACCAATAAATGAGGTAGCAACCCAAACAGGACAGAATAAAACATTTATTAAATTATTCATCTGGCCTAAACATAGGAAAACAAACAACCTCTCACAGAAAATAAGATGTCACTCCTTTTTAATTTAGACATTTTTGATTGGAAAAATCACAGCTCATAAAACCTTCTTTCTTAAAGCTACATAGCATTCTTCTGGTAAGAATACAAGCACAGTCTTGCTAGATCAGGCAAGAGGTCCAGCATTCTGTATCACACAATGACCAGCAAAATATGTTTGGGAAGCTGAGAAACACAAGCAAGTATCAAAATAGGTCTTTTTCAATGCTTCTCCCAACAGCTATTATTTAAGGTAGGCTATCTGTTGTTTGGGATATTGTATACAGGCATCAAGACCGATGGGTATTGCTTGCCCAGTCTTTCAGGAATTTTTCAGCAATCTTCTTTAGTCTAATGGTGAAGGCACCAGCTTAGAAACTGGGAAACTATGAGTTCTAGTTCTGTCTTAGGCATAAAAGCCGGCTGGGTGATATTGGGCCAGTCACTCTCTCCCATCCTCACAGGGTTGTTGTTGTGAGGAAAATAGGAGGAGGAGTATTATGTATATTTGCTGCCTTGAGTTGTTTATTAAAGTAATAAAGGCAGGAAGTGGATGGATGGATGGATGGATGGATGGATGGATGGAAGGAAGGAAGGAAGGAAGGAAGGAAGGAAGGAAGGAAGGAAGGAAGGAAGGAAGACAGATCTAGATAGATATAGATATATCGTAGATATAGATAGATATAGATTATCCAGGGCAAACCATACCATCAGGAAATATTCCCACAATGGAATGTGTCAGTACAGCGACTCATTTGATTTTATTCTCCATTGGATACAGAAATATTCCACATACTTACTTGTCTTAGAAATATTTCCCAAATCATTCAGAACAGATTTCAGAGTTTCTTCTAACATATTGAAGGAGGATTGCAACTGAAAAATAAATTAATAATGTTGTTGGCTGATGGGTATTCACTTCTTTTATTGTATGTTCTGAGTATTCAATGTTTTCAGCTGAACCAACAGAGGTTGCAACTGTATTTTATCACATAGTAGTAAGAAAGACAAAATATCAAAATGTAGTGCAACTTTCCCACCCCTACTTTCAACTTTTGACAATCAAACTTTCCCTTACCTTTTGAAGACTCTCTTTGGTGTTCAAAATAAAAGCATTTAAAAGGTCACTGAAAGAGACATATTGGAAAATTACAAACTTCACATGTACATTAATCAGGAGAAAATGAATAGGAAAGACTAGGAGAATCTCACAAGATTGTTTGTGCAATAAACAATATGTGGGTTGGAAATGCCTTAATTCCATATTAAAATATTTGTGAAACATTCACTTTTACAGCCAAATAAATTCCATTAGTAAGAATCCCAAGCTGATGGGTCTTTCTGAAATGCTGGCAGATGGCTAGCACTAAAGCAGAGATGCCAGCAGTTGTATAAATTATTATTTTAACCAGCCAAATTAATTAAATGCAGAATTTAACAAGAAGAGATAAATGGAACCAGTGAGCTCATATACATCTCTATAGTATGCATATACTATTTTCACATACACATTTCCCATCTCCAATTCCTCTGAAAGCAGTTTAAATTTGACCCTCAGTCTTTCTAATGTCTACAGATCTGAAAACATTGAAAACATGCACGGTATACAATGAAACAAGCAATGGCCAATAAGAAAGTACACAGACATCATTCAATATGTGTCCCCCTCCCAACTTACTACCAATCCTAGAGCACATTCTCAATGCATGCATATGTATTTGATAGTTTATATACATACATATACATACATACATACATACATACATACATACATACATACATACATACATACATACATACACCAGCCAACAGAAATGAAGCTTCCTGGTTGCAAAGACACCAATCCTCTCCCATTTATTTATTTATTTATTTATTTATTTATTTATTTATTTATTTTATTTTATTTTATTTTATTTTATTTTATTTTATTTTATTTATTTATTTATTTATTTTTTGCAGACAGTAAGGATAAAAATTACAGGATGCAAGTCCTTCTTCAAATAATTTCAGCCATTGTTGCAAGATGCCGTCATTCTCTATATAGATATAAAGGCTATAAGGTATAAAGGCTACATCAATGTGGACTTTCCTATTGGACAATTTCTCATCCAAATTCAGGTGACATAAAGTACCGTGTTGAAGATGTACCCGGTTTCATAGAATTTGGCATGCAGAAGGGTGTCTTCTTCCACACTGCAATACATTCCCTGGAATCTGAGAGCTGATCTTGGCCCCCTCACTCTGCACTTTGAAAACTGTACAGGTGGTCCTTGCTTAGTGACTGTTCAAAGTTACAATGCTGATGAAACACAAGACTTACGACTGCTCCTCCGAGTGGCAGCCATCGCAGTGTTCCCGTGGTCACACGATTGCTATTTGCAACCTTCACAGCCAGCTTCTGAAAGCAAAGGAATCTAGCAGGTCACAAATTGCACTTAACCACCTGCAGTGTTTCACTTAACAGCTGCAGCCAGGATTGATGTCATAAGTCAGCACGGGCAAGTGATATCAAGCTTAACAACCACATTGCTTAGCGACGGAATTGCCAATCCCTATTGTGGTGGGTAAGTGAAGACTACCTGAATATCTCTTCCAACAGGTGGATTAAAGTCTATGGAGATTCTCAGTCAGACTCCGTGTCATGGTTGTCCCAAAGGTGCTTTTCCAAAAGGCAACTGGACTTTTTTTCCTTAAATTTTTTTGCTTCTCATCCAAGAAGCTTCTTCAGTTCTAACTGTTCTATTGAGCAACCCTCTCTCAATAGAGAGGGAGGGATATGCCCACCACCTGTCTGCTGTTTATAATACTGTCCTTTCAGCAGTCCCAAAAAGGTTCCACGTTCATTTACACTCTGGTTTAGGTGAATCGGAGAATACAGATTACCGTATTTTTCGGACTATAAGACACACTGGTGTATAAGATGCACCAAGATTTCAAAGAGGTAAATAAGAAAAAAAAAAGTTTTTGCCCTCCCCCAGCCCTTAGGAGCACTCTGCAGACCTACCAAACCCTCTGCCCACCCCGTTTTTGCAAAAAACAGGCCGTTTTTCACCCATTTTTTACAAAAACGGGCGTTTTTGCCCTCCCCCAGCCCCCAGGAGCATCTGCAGACCTCCCAAACCCTCTGTCCACCCCCGTTTTTGCAAAAAATGGGCCGTTTTTCACAAAAACGGGGGCATTTTTGCCCTCCCCCAGTCCCCAGGAGCACTCTGCAGACCTCCCAAACCTTCTGCGCACCCGTTTTTGCGTGGGGCGGGGCTTCGGGAGGTCAAAAATGGCTGTATTCGGTGTATAAGACGCACCAACATTTCCACCCTCTTTTAGGGGGGGGGGGAAGTGCATCTTATACTCCGAAAAATACGATAATCCCCAAGTGGCCTCAACCACTCTGAATGCCAATGACCAATGACTGCAAAGAATATAAATCCTTCCATTCCCACCATTTAGTTAGAACTGAAGAAGCTTCTTGAATGAGAAGTGAAATGTTTTCAAAGAAAAAAAACCCAAGAAAGTCCAGTTTCCTTTTGGAAAAGCACCTTTGGGACAACAGGTGGATTAGTTTATTTTTAACTTTATAGACTCTTGTCTTTTGTTCTGTTTTTAAAATTTTCTTAGTGGACCAAGGTACTCACCTGAATAGAAAGGGAGGGATAATATCAAATATAAGAACAAACATACACACAATACTTCAAGAAAGAAACGTTAACTATTTCTTGTAGATCTTATATAGTTGTACAGTATTATTATTTTTAATAGGAGGAAAAATTAATTTCCCAGCTTGCAGAAATGTTTGCATACTTATCATATTTTTCCTTGATCTTTTTCTTATTTTCTTCAAATTGCTCCATGACTCCTTTGAATCTTCCAGCAAAATTGTTAAGGGAGACATTTTCCTTTTCCTCTTTTCCAAAGAGCTGTGGTTTAGACTGGTATTTGGCAAAAATACTGATATCATTCTGTTTTTATCAGGAAAAATGAAAAAATGTGAATGTTTAACATAAATTATGAAAAGGACAAATCAGTGGCAGTCACCGCTAAATATACTTTTATGAGTGGGTGCACTAGATAGAATTGTATTTTTTTTTCCAAAAATATTTACAACTCCATTCAATCAGAAGGTTCTTATGGTAACTAAATATCCAAGGCTAAATTAAAGGTATCCTAGGATACTAAAGGAGCCAGCTGGTAGCCTACTCGAATCTTTTGTATTTTCTTCAAGAAATTCTGGGGAACTGGTAAAGTTCCAGAAAATAGCACAATGCCAAATCCCCTCACTGCCTATTGAAAGATATTGATTTGTAATGAAAAACAGAGGAATCTTGTCGCTTCCATTCCAAACTGCATGAAATTTGCCAGAAATTTTGTGTAACATGTAAGTTATTCTATATAGCATCCTACTTGATTAAACCAAAAGTTGCTCTAATACATTATCCTAGTTCTTATATGATCCAATCTAATATCTTTAGGAAACTTATCAGGAACCATGAAAGCATTTTCGTAGCTTTGCATTCCATCAACTTGGATTCATTGTAATTATGTTCAAATATCAGTAAACTATACATTAGTGTGATACAACAAGGCACTACAATAGTGATGGTGAACCTACGGCATGTGTCTGAATGAGGCTATGTGAGAATGGGGTGTGCTCTTGTACAGCCTCTGAACCTTCCAGAACTCACGCAAAAGGGCAGGGCTGTTGTGTAGCCTCTGGAGCATCTAAAAATTACATAAGAATGGGGTGTGCTTTCATATGGTTTTTCACATGCTGAGGCTGAGGAAAGCCACTTCAAGAATAAAAGCCTCGTGCAACTCAGAGCTGCTTCAATGCAGCTGTATTTTTTAAAAAATAAATGAATATGTAAAAATTTGTCTTTTGTTCGTGTGTGTGTGTGTGTGTGTGTGAGAGAGAGAGAGAGAGAGAGAGAGAGAGGGAGAGAGGGAGAGGGAGAGGGAGAGGGAGAGAGAGGGAGAGAGAGAGAGAGAGAGAGAGAGAGAGAGAGAGAGAGAGAGAGATCAGTGGTCAAGTTAGGCATTTTTCCAAATTTTTGACACTGAATCCAAAAGGTTCAGAAGTTAGTCCAAGCTCCTGGCTCAGATGTGTATTTTCCTTATCCCTACATGCCATCTCCTTTTTGGTATGGCTAGAAGGAAAAATATGGAAGTCTCTGCTTTTCTGACTAGTTTAGCAGTTGACAAACTGTTTAGTACAACAGAAGACAAATTGTAGCTAACATTAACTATGGTTAGGCTCAAGGAAGCAACATGGAACCATCAGTACTGAAGTTGGCATGCTTAAGCTAACCATAGTTAAGATTATTCATAATAAATAAAACACACATTAACCAATAACAAGTTTCACCCATCAAAGTTAATCAAAAGTAGAAACATTTTTCTCCCAACCGCATCAAGGAAAGAAAACAGCATGGGACTTTCTGCAACTTCTTCCTACTCAACTCTTGTGCTACACTGTGATGCAAATGCAGCCTCTCAAAAGTTCTGATTAGCTACTATGGATTACAATGGCCACTTAAGATATTTCTAAGAAAATAAAAAATTACCGTACTTTTTGGAGTATACGATGCACTCCCCCCCCCCAAAAGTGGGTGGAAATGTCTGTGCGTTTTATACAGCGAATGTTGCCGAAGCCCTACCCACCCGCCGGCCCCCATCCTTCGGCCGATTTCGGCCTCCGTGCATCGCGTTTTCAGCCTCCACACACTCCGTTTTAGACCGTTCCAGGCTGCGGGGATCGCCACAACACATCGGCACCGATCGCCGCCTCCACGTGTTGCATTTTCGGCCTCTGCGAGTCACGTCTTTGGCCTCTGCACGCACCGTTTTTGGCCTCTGCACGTCGCGTTTTTGGCCCGTTCCAGGCAGCGGGGATTGCCCTGCCGCCGCTTGGAACCAGCCAAAAACGCAACACGCAGAGGCCAAAAACGGGGCGTGTGGAGGCCAAAAACGTGATGTGCGGAAGCGGTGATGGGCTGTGGCGATCCCTGCAGCCTGGAACAGCTGATTGGCGGTATTCCGGGAGGTCGATCCAACCGCCAAGCAGCTGCTTGTGCTGAATCAGGCTGCGATAATGTGCTGAAGCTGACCAGGCTGTTTGCTGTTTGCTGCAAGTACGCTAGCCAGATGAATACCGATGGATGCTGGGAGGCAGAATTTTTTTTTTCTTGTTTTCCTCCCCAAAAACTAATGTGCGTCTTATACTCCGGAGCATCTTATACTCCGAAAAATACGGTAGATATCAGTATTTTTTATGTGAGAAAATATAAACACATTGTTTTTATCAATGTCACAAACATTTTCATTTTTAAAAAAATCTAGAACTATCCAATAATATTTGCACTACACAATTTTAAAAAAAGACTGATACCCCATTGATCAGTAGGAACATTTGGGCCAGGATCTTGGGTAAATTGTAAGTCTGACCCTATGCTGCTTTATTGGAATTTTTGTGAGTCTCATATTTAACATCCAGCTTTTGCAGAAAGAATATAACCATGTTCTAATTTTGACTACTGAGGCTGTGTAATACAGTGCCAGCATACGCTACACATTGGACTCACGTCCTGAGAATTCTGTTGTGAACCTTTGTCCTGCCTTTGTGGGATATTAAATTCAGCTGAGGCTGATGCACACTGTGAATTCTCTGGGCAAAACTGGGAGCCAAAAAGGAACTGAGAATCACTCATACTGTTATGTTCATTGGGAGCGCTGGTCCAGCCAGATGATTTATGGGACCTGAAAGAGGAAAACAAGGGGCATGAATAAATCATACATTTATAAGTTACTGTGGTAATCCATAGTTAGCTAAACAGAGAAGTAAGAAAAAAGTTCCCTCTTAGTAAACAAATAATATACATTAATTTTTTTGTCTATGGGTTGTCCTCGACTTACAAGTTTATTTACTGACCGTTCAAAGTTATAGCAACCCTGAAAAAAGTGATTTATGGCACTTACAACCACTGCAGCATCCCCCCGTAGTCACGTGATCAACTCATATTTTTGACGTGTAGTGTCCTGAAGTCATGTGATTACCTTTCGTGACCTTCTGATAAGCAAAGTCAATGGGAAAGCCCAGATTCACTTAACAACCGTGTTACTAACTTAAAAACTGTAGTGATTCACTTAATAACTGTGTCAAAAATGATTGTAAAATTCACTTAACAAATGTTTCACTTACAGTAGCAACCGAAATGTTGGTCTCAATAGTGGTCGTAAGTCGAGGACTACCTGTATTGTGATTCCTACTGTATTGTGATTTACTCCAAACTCCATAATAAAAATGCATTTAATGTTTAGCTATCCTAACATTATTTTCACTAAGGAACTGAAATTGTGAAACAATTTTCATGCCTTATCATATAGAACTAATAAGAAATAATTGGCCTACAGCCAATATCTTCACTCCATAAGCTCTTTGTGTTTTCCACTATCTGTTACCTAAAAATCTCAGTTTGGACTGGTATTCTTCCTCATTGGAAATCCCATAGAGTTTGCAGGGATGAAATTCTGATTTGACCTCACAATTCATGTAATGTTTAAGAATGTTTTTATGTCTGCCATATTATATGCCAGTTGTTTTTATTTTTTATAATTATTTTTTATAATCTTTCAGGTAGTCAAACACTGTCGTGTTTATTTGAGGTCAGAGGTGCTATTCCAACAAAACGTACCTTTCTCTTTTTTTTTTCCATTGCTATTTATAGGAAACCTGAGCATATTGGATTAGAAGTACTGGCATATCAGAAAAATGATTGGGAAGCAAATGATTATGGAAATGTAATAAATATGCAAATGTTTCTATAAATATAATAAAATCAAAGCATGAATTCAGCCATATTCCAGATGCAGATAAAGCCCTATGCTGTGCGCAAATTACATCTCTAAACAGCAAATGAATACCACCTACCACAATATACTTTTCTTCTGTCCTATACTAATGACAAACTTGGTATTTTAAAATAGTGAACCATGCAGAGGAACATCTGCAATAATTTCACATCAAAATGTTTCCTAGTACTGCTTTGATTTATAGCATGGGTCACATATACTCAAAACGGTATGATACATACAGATATTTGATCTGTGTGTCAACAATACTGATTGATAAAACTGATAAAATATCCTGCTCTGTGTAGTGCATTGTGTAATTTGAATAAACATAAAAGCAAATTTTACATGTGGAAAAAATAAGTACGCCCCTACCATTACCTCAAATACCTAAAATTAGAATCAGGCACATCTTATCAGGTGCAAATGATTAGAATATCATTAGAAGGGATCTGGTTGAAACCTGCCTTACTGAAACCTCAGAGATTTACTTTGATTTGCTCTTTGTTGTTGAAGTGTGCGCTATCAACATGCCTAGATTGAAAAAGCTCTTAGAGGCCTTCAGAAAAAAAAAAAGATCAGAGATGCCTAAAAGGGACTTACAAAGATTGCCAAATAAATGAACATCAATCATTCTACTATGCGGAAGATTATCTACAAGTGGATAATAAATACAATAGTTTTCTCATGAACATCTAGGTAAAGAACAGTATTTTAGAACAATGTGTTCTGGACAGATGAGGCAAAGATAGGGTTCTTTGGCCACAGGACCAGAAGACACGTTTGATGCAGTGGTGGGTTGCTACCGGTTCGGACCGGTTCATGCGAACTGGTGGCGGAAGTTTGACCATGGTCGCTGAACTGGTAGCGAAGGCCAGTTTGCCACGCCCCCGAACCGGTTCCCCGGTCGCCGCTGCTTGAAAGCGGCTGGCAAATTACCCTCTGCACATGCGCAAAGGCTTCTGCGCATGTGCAGAGGGTCAGTACCCGGATGTGATGTGCGCGTGACGCGTGCACTTCCAAACAAATAGGGAAGGTAAGAGAAACCCACCCCTGGTTTGGTGAAAACCAAAGACAGTATTTCACCACAAGAACCTGATGTCAACTGTAAAGCATGGTAGTGGAAATGTTATGATTTGGGGTTACTTTGCTGTATCAAGGTTTGATATTTAGTTACTGTCTTATCCTAATAGGATTGGCTCGCCCCATCCATCCCAGCAGAGGGGGCATGCTGCGAACCCTGTCAGTCAAGGATTTTCGGCTGATAGGGTCCAGGAGAAGTCTATTCTGCCAAGACTCCTGCCCTTTGGAAAACTGTACCCACCAAGGTGAGATACACACCCACCAGTGGTGGGTTGCTACCGGTTCACCCCGGTTCAGGCGAACCGGTAGCAGCGGCGGCAGGAGGCTCCGTCCACCCGCCCAGACGTCATCACGGACGATCTGCGCATGCGTAGAAGGTTCTGTGCATGCGCAGAAGCGCTCCGTGCACGCATTCACAGTTCCGAACTGGTAGCAAAGGTAAGTGAAACCCACTACTGACACCCACCCTTCTGACCTTCTGTAAGGGCCTGAGACCCGGCTCTGCCAGCTGGCCTGGGAGGAGCACCATTCTGGAGGTGGCTATTGGATTAGGAAAGACCCCACCTTTTCCCGTGTGCTCCGTGTTCCCCCTACTTGCCATCTTTTAACAGTATTTATTATTGTTTTTATTTATTTTAATATGTGTAAGCTGCCTAGAGTCACCTCCCATGAGACGGGCAGTACATAAATTTAATAAATAAAGTATTTAGCATTCAGAATATGTAGAGACGATCTGATGCCTCAGATTATGCATTTAGCTCATAACTAGGGCCAAATTCTCTCCTTGTAAAAAAAACCCTATCCAAATATTAAAATATATTATTTACCTAATTAGTCTCAATATTGTGGGGTTTTTTTTAAAGGTTTTTCCTTGGGTGGAAGGATAGGGGAAATTTGCTTGTAGAGAAGGCATATGCTTGGCCTGGCTTCACCAACAGCTCAAACATTATAATCTCTGCCCATTTTTAATTTTTTTTTTTTTTTACATTTGCATCCTCTGGACAGTTTCCCAGCCCTGAAATGGATTGTGTCAGCATGTCTGTGAGAGATTAATCTTTGCCGTCAGATAAAATCTGAACTGTACATCCAAACTGAATATACTGTGTCACTCTGCTGCCTGGTTCAACAAGCACAAACAATTCAGATATTTTAAGTCGGCTGCTACAGTTCACTGTAACTTCCTGGAAAATATGCAAGCTACATAAAGGCATCAAAACTAAGCTGGCATGAGATGATCAACACCAAAAAGAGTAGCCATTCTAGACCTTTTATTTCTCCAGGGTTTGTAAATGACTCTGTTTCATTAGTTGGAAAATCAAATGTATCTCACATTCCTAAAGAACAAACTTCAGTGCTATCTTCAAAAGGGATAATCCCTTCCTCCCTTTGAGATTTTCTTTATGAGTTTTCTTGAGCTAATGTGCTCCTTATGTGCACTGAGAAAAAACTGTAATACTGGAAGTGATTTGGATATGAATCTAATAAGCTTAACACCAGAGCTTTAAAAAAAAAATCCAAACTCCTAATCCTAAATCATAACACTATCAAGCAGCATATGATTATTTAAATGGAAATCATGTCAGAAATATTAATTGCACTATTTCCATGTTACCACCATCTGCTTTACAAATTCTATTAATTTGCCTTCTTTGCATTGTTTATAATTATTTTCTTGCCTTAATTTTCTTTTACCATCATTATAGCAAAGCAAGAGGGCAGGGAATTTGGTACCTACATTGATAGATTTTCATAATAGTTTTACTAATATGATAGCACACGATCGGTTGGCCCCATTCCTCACTTAACTGCATTGCAATTAGCATACTGATTATTCTGATTATAGGCACATTATATATGTTTTATTTTCTTTCTCTCCTTGTCTGTCATATCTTTTAAAAAAATCCTTTGCCATTATTTTGTTCTGGTTAATCTACAGGGAAAAATATGTTTGTTCTTGCTACTACTTAGATGCAAGATCTATTTCAATGTGAGTTGATAAAGAAATAAAGTCTAATCAGAAACTCATACCCAAGCTCATAAGCGTGTAAAATATCCTATACTGTTGTATAATGAGTAAATTATATTTTGAGCATCATTATTCATTTCAGTGCGGTCTTCATCAACACTGAAGAGGCCTTTTCACATAATAAATTCTGTACTATAAAAAAGCACAAGAAAAATCACAGCAATAAAATGCTTACAAAGCCTCCAGAAATTTAATCTGGCAGTCAAACAATAACTTATGCATATTTTAATATTTCTCCTCCAGTAAACATCAGACCAATATTCCAATCTGAAGAAGGCTGATACTTGCAGAAAAAAATAGCAAACTATACTTTCTTTCAAATGTAGTGGATATATATGTACATCACAAGAAATACTAGCAGCATCAACTCTATAAGTTCATATTACAGATTTCATTAACTTATAAACCTATTGGCTTCAAAATACATCACCATGTGTTGCATCCTTTGTTTTTAAATTTGAAAATAAACCAAAGAAATGCTTTTGATGTAAATTCACTGAGGCAACTATGATTTCCTATTCCAAAAGCAAGGATAGTATGCTGTTTTGATCACTGGGAATTATTCAGGTCTCATGAAAACAGTTACAGAACATGAACAAACTACTGTTCTCTTGAGTGTAATATCAGAGAAAAGCTTATGTATCTATTTAATTCTCAACTGTGCCTTTCCAGCCAAAAGTAGTGCCCAAGGCAGTTAACAGAACAAAACAAAAATTTCAAAGCAATTAAATATGCATTTAAGAATGTTTAAAATATATAACATATTTATAAAATAAATAGCACTTAAGCAACTCTACTGACATATTCATGGATGACTAAGCAGTAACTTTCCTGATTTGAAATTCCTTTAGTCCCAAATAGATACATGTATATTTTTTGGAAATACTCATTGCAAGCACCTAAACAGAACTGCCAAATAAAGAGTACAGTAGAACCTCTGGTCACGACCATAATTCGTTCTTTGGTCGCAACCTGATTTGGTCGTGACCCGAACCTAATTTTGGAAATTTGGCACTTACAAAAAAAAAAAAAAATGGCGTGGAAGGGGAAATTGGCTGCAAAAGAAAAAAAAAAGTAAATTTTTTGGTCGGAACCTGATTTGGTCGTGGTCAGAAGCGTTCATGATCAGAGGTTCTACTGTACTGTACCAGATTCCTATCAATATGAACTATGGAAGATAAAAAATGCCTATTACTTCAGTTCTCTGGTTATGAGTAGGCATCCAACTACCTTTTGTCAGAAACAGGAAGCTAGATTAGGTAGACTTTAGGCCAGGGGTGTCAAACTTAAGGCCCATGGGCCGGATCGGCCCGCAATGTGGTCGGATCCGGCCTGCGGGGCCAGCCTGGAAAATGAAAGGGGCCAGCCTGCATTGCTTTGGCCCAGTCTACCCGCGTCGCTTCAGCCAGGTCTACCCAATGCAAAGAGGAAACATTGGGCCAGCGTGGCTTCGGCCTGGTCCAGCAGTTTGGGGAGTGGCGTCAAGCTGGCCACGCCCAACCACTCAGCCCCGCCATGAGTGGCGTCAAGCTGGCCACACCCACCCAGTCGGCCACGCCCAGCCAGCCCCCCCGAGGTCAACCACAGCCCTGATGCGGCCCTCAATGAAATTGAGTTTGACACCCCTGCTTTAGGCCGATCTTTTAAACCAATTCTAATTGTTCGAGTGAACCTTAGTCACTATATTGGTCAAGTGAGTGAACTACTTAAGAGAGCAACAATTTGAAATAAAACTTTTTAAAACTGGAAAAAAAAAACCAGCAACAATTTGTCCAAATCTTAAACTACAATATATTGCATGCGTTGTCTCAAAGATTCAATCAGGACATTGTAGAAATGGGCTATATGTATAAACTCTATCCCACGGGTGTCAAACTCGTGGCGTCATGTTGCTGTCACGTGACGTTTCACAATGTTTCCCTTCGCGGAGCTGGGGTGGGAATGGCCTGCGCGTGATGTATCCGGCCCACTGGCCGCCAGTTTGACACCCCTGCAGTCTATCCAGTCCTGTTCTCCTCCATTTAAGATTACATTTAACAAGAATTTGATATAAGGTCCACGCTGAACAAATTGTGAGTATTACTGACCACATCTTGCTTTCAACTTAAAAAAACATGGTTTGAAAGTCACAATGTAGAACATTACAAAGTAATACAAATCAATAACAATGGCAGTAATAAGCTTCTTACCCCATTTTTGTTGGAGTCATAAATATATCCTTGGTATTCCAAAGATTCAGATTCATCTTTTAGGCTTGTCTGTTACAAGAAAGGTAGAGAAATATGTGAGGCTTGTTATAAATGCTATATTCATCTTTCTATGCATATCACAAAAGCATATGTTTAAAAGGAGGTTCTTAGCCTAATGAGTCCAAGCCTGTGCAGAAATCTGAGTTAATGATTTCAAAGCCCAACAGATGAATGTCTGGCTTGAATACATTCAGTTAAGGGATGTCCAGCACTTCTCTGGATAATTAGTTATCCTGTCATTACAGTATTAGGAAGTTTCTTCTAACATTCAATCAGAATCTGCCGACTTGTAACCTGAATCCATTATTCCAGGTCTTGTATTTTAGAGTAATAGAGAATAACTTTTGTTGAGACAAAACTGAATTTGCGTTTTTTTGCAGATATATATATATATATATATGTCTGAGGTTATTCGGGTTTTTTCCCGTGTGAAGTTGGAGATGTTATTTCT
>QLTV01002537.1:1103825-1121501 GCA_003457575.1 Thermophis baileyi | reverse complement strand
CTTTCTTTCCTTCCTTCCTTCCTTCCTTCCTTCCTTCCTTCCTTCCTTCCTTCTTTCTTTCTTTCTTTCTTTCTTTCTTTGGAAAATCTCATGGGTGAAATTGGAATTAATACTTTCTTCCACCTGGGAAATGGCAGACTTTTTATTGTTATCTTTCTCAGAGGTAAGAAGGGGCGTTCAGGGATGAGCTGGCATTTCCCCCGCCCATTTCTCCTGCCTCAGAAGCTGTTTTTCTCTTTCCTCTGTTTTATTATTATTTATTGTTGATTTTCAATTTTTTTATTAGTTGATCAAAATATAAAATACAGTAATGCAAAGAAAAAAGAAAACAATAGGAAAGTAGGAGATGAGAAGGGGAAGAGGAAAAAGTGTAAGGTAAAAGAGAAAAAAGTGATTTATTATTATTATTTATTAAACAAATTATTATAGCAGCCCAACTCAAACGTAGGTGACTGGAGGAGGAAGATTACAATTTTTTTAAAATCCACTATTTATTTAGAAAATTTATATAGCCTAGCTCAGAGCAACTCTAGGTGGCTTACCAACAATAAAAACACAGTATGGAAAATATATATAAAAAACCAATAATCCCCATACACTATAATATAATAAAAACTCATTAAAGCCCACCTGCTATTTGTATCAGGTGAAGATAAAGAATGGTGACAAAGAATGATATAAAATTGATATAGATAGTTCTAATATAAAATATAGCAAATTCCACGATCAGATGGCCCAGAGTTGGACTTCAACTCCCATCTCCTTCAGCGAACACATCATCAAATATCAAGCCAGGAATGGTGGCCTAGCAATTGTATACATTTGTAGGACATCGGAATAAGACTATAAAGACAATTCCATCCATGAGGTGAATTTTTCATTCACTTCAATGCTTGTATACTTTGATGAGATGTATATATGTATCTTTTTATTTCCAGCATTTGTTTTAAAGTCAATATACTGTTTAACTTTAAAAAAAAAAAAAGCATTGGAAATCAAATTTGATTATTTTTTTTCTGAAATAGCACCATACCTTCAGCAGTTCCAGGCAGTGCACATAATACTCTCACATTTTTTCTGCACCACAACCTTGTGAGGGAGGTTGGGTTGAGAGAGAGTGAGTAGCCCAAAGGTACCCCATGAGCTTCAGTGGTATAATCAGCCCGGGCTCCTCAATCTTTATCTCACGTATGCCAAATATCATTCATTTATATTTTATTTGTCCCATTTGCGCAAAGTGCCTTCTTGGTGTCATGTCCATTCCACAAGCTATCACTTAGGAAGCCATTATTCTGCCTGCCCAGTACGTTCAGACAGAGTGAGTCCGCTCCGTATCCCTTCAGTTATATGTTGTCATCTTGTGGGACCAAGGAAGTGTGTCTTTTGTCTTGCTGCCTCTGCTTTCCAAAACAGTATCCCACTTTCCTGGGATCTCAAAAGGCACTTGACGGTGTCCCAAGCCTGGGACTACTGTCTTTGGTAATATATATTACCAAACAAATATATTACCAAACAAATATATTTGTGAGGTCCCTGTCATAATTGTTCTGCTTATTTGTTCTGATTGTTTTATTCTGGTTGCCTGTTTGTGTTTTTTAAACTGCTTTTAATACCTAGTTTTGTAAGCTGTCTAATGGACTGGGAGATCATAACATCAAATTGAATTGCATTGAATTGGATTGGATTGGATTGTATCAGGCAGGACTCACACAAAGGACAAAGTCTATTAGGAGATAAGAAGAGACGCTTGCCTTTGTTGCACTCAAAATGCATCAGCTGCTTATATAAATAAATCATTGCACTTTCCTTCATTAGACCATCCTGCAAGATTCATCTCTTATCTTGGCAGAGGTATGCTGAATGTGGTCCCTGCTCTGGTTTTATATATGCTGGAATTGTGATAGGATAGGCTACAAAGTTATATCTGATTTGTCTGAAAGAGTGGTAGTCAGAGTGCCATTTGGCATTTTCTATTCACTTCAGCAACAGTGTTTTAATGTATGCCACATTTTAAAAGTAGAATGGGGGGGCATGGGGGAGGACTCTTTAATGGAGCATAAAATCTTCATTTCTAGTTCCATTCAAACTTCACTCTATGGTTTTTCTTCCATTCACAATATACTATTTGGTATAAGAATCAGAGAGGGGAAAATCTGCTGTAGTGTAGGCACCACCAGTTAATTAATCGGTTCTACCAACAATTAATCAGTGGAACAGCTTGTCTCCAGGAGTTGTGGGTGCTCCATTGCTGGAAGTTTTCAAGATGAGATTGGGCAGCCATTTGCTCAGAATGGTATAGGTCTCCTGCTTGAGCTTGGGGTTGGACTAGAAGACCTCTAAGGTCCCTTCCAGCTCTGTTATTCTAAATTCTAAGCCAGTGTTGGCGAACCATCCTATGTTTTGGGGATTGGTTGAAAACAAGATCTCTGTGTTAAACCGTTTATTAACCTTCATTAAAGTGTAGGAATTTTCTGTTTGGGGGAATAAATTGGGGATAGGATTGCTTGACTGGGTTCCTAATGAGTCATGACATTAATCCTAGCCCTCATACTTTTTACATAATGCTGTATAAAGTGCTTTGGAGCAGATCTTTTTACAATGGCAGAACAAAGACATTTAATTTAGGCAGCAGACAGCCCCTGATACTTCAAAAGGGCAGATGCTTTGAGCTGGATTTTGATCCTGAAGACTTTCTATTGAAGAACTTTATACTTGCTATTTAATAACCTCAATTCATTCCACAGAGAACAAAATCAAGACAAAAAAAATCTCATTTCATTCAAGAGTTTAAAGGATTAAAAAAGGAAAATAGTTCCTATATTGATGTACAGTACTGTAACATTCATTAAAGCAGATATTACAAACCCGTTTTCTATATAAAAGTTATAAAATAGAGGAAACAATCTTTTCCCATAATGTATCAGAGAAGGTTAAAGTCATTCATTCTCACTGAAATTCCCCTGTGGACTTTTCCCAAATAATATCCAGCCATTCAGATACATACTATAGGGAGTCCTTAGTTCTCCTTGTATAATTTCTTTTCACTTAGCAAAAAAAATATAATTTTCAAAGTCAATTAAAAGTTATGATATGTAATGCCTACATTTTATAAATGTGTGCTGCTTTACAGCTTGATTCAAACATAATAGCAATTCAATTTCCATAATTACAATAAAAATGGCTTATTGGTACATTTAGAATTGCAATCTTAGGATGTTTGATTACAATCACTTACCATCTGTAGTTTACAACTTATTGGCTATTTTCTTTATCTTAGGATAGTATGATACTTTGTATTTATCTCCTATTAGAAATGCTAGTATTCATAATATATAAATGCCATGGGGATTTTACTTATGGAGCAATTATGGGTGGTAAATTTCCCCATCATAACAGATAGGTAAATAATCCATGAGCAGACTTCACAAGGGAAGATTTCACCCTTGGTTATACAGATGTAATAACTTATTAACTATTAATTGTTTCAATATCCTGCTAAAGAACTGAAAAAGCAGATAGAGGAAGTAATATTTCCTTTTTTTCTTCACAATTATAAATTTTATATGTCACCTTCTTCAAAACTTTGTAACTAACATTGCTCAACACTATACTTTTTGCATATAATTTCATGAATACTATACATAGCATAACCTGAACAGCATGCATTCCCTTTATACTTTAGCAGTTTAATAATGTTTACGTATTACACAAAAAACATATTTCGTATATTAATTAGGCACAAAAGAAAACTGACTGTTCCATTTTAGTGTACTACACCTTCTCCATACAAAAAGCTTTATACAGTGTTCCATTTTAAGTAATCTAAATACAAATTACTATATTATTCACATGTGAAAATATGATATGAGGGCTGTTTTTTATGGATGCCCTGTATATGGTAGTTAAAAAGAAACTAAAAGTATAGTTCAGAAGAGGAGATATTAATTAATGTGAGACCTAATGTTACCTTTCCTGATTTTGCTTCAGAGATTGGTCAGTCTGCACTAGAAGTTCATTTCCATGTCTTAAATGTAAAAACCTATGTATTGAAATATTTAAGAACAAAAAATCAGAACTTTCATTCTTATATAAATCTAGTTCACAAATAATATGACTTTCCGAATTTAGTTTTGTGGCAATTGATATTAGAAAAAACTAATAATTATTTCAATCTCTCCTCCCAAATATTAGAAAATATATTCCTGAAAGTGAAAGAAAATTCAGTTCAAACAAGGAAATTGTATTTTTTCCCCCTTCTATTTAATTGTGTCTCATTCCTAGAGACTGCTTGGGCAAGTCCTTTCCATTTTCTTGGCAAGGCGTTTCAGAAGTGGTTTGCCATTGCCTCCTTCCTGGGGCTCAGAGAAAGTGACTGGCCCAAGATCACCCAGCTGGCTTTGTGCCTAAGGTGGGACTAGAACTCTGGTGCCTTAAGCACTACACCAAACTAGCAAGAAATGGTTTACATAGTAAAAAAAAGTTACAGATTAGATTCACATACTTCATAGGCCAAAATCAAATGAACCTTATTATGGCTTATTCCAATAAAGAAGTCAACCATTATGGTTTGTATATTAAAATGTATGAACCCTAAAATATACCCAAATACATTCAGACACAAGCTATGTAAGAAAGACACTTCTTGCCCCAGACCAATAACAACAATGCTGCAAAAAATTGTTTTGGGGGTTTTGGCTTGCACATAATTAATTTTTTTATTTGCAACCAAGAAAGCCAGAAATGAATATATTTTATAGGATTTAGATTCTCAATGTTTAAAATCTGCACAAGATGTCTGAACCATACTACTTTGTAGTGTGTAAGTACATAGTTTATGACTAAATTTATGCAGTGCATAAAGCTATAATGTAGCAGTGGCTTTATATACAAAATTGTACATGTAAACTCAGGCACTATGGTATAACATTATGTGTAAATTAGGCACTGTAATTTATTTAATGAATCATAATCTGCTATGTGTGCATCCAGCCTACATTGCATAAATGCTTTTGTTTTTCTAACTTGTCTATTTCTATGGAAATTTTCTTTTTTGTTGTCATAATCTCCACAAAAATCCTACAAAGTGCTTTGTGCTTTACAGTTTCAATTAAATTTGGCATTGGTCTGTCTTGTCATTTTCTGCTACTATACAAAAAATATCCAGCTTCAGATGATGTTGTGGAGATTGAACTTTCTTAAGATTGTAAATTGTTTCTGTGGGATGCTGTAAAAGTTTGGTTTAAAGGGATTATATACCAACATTAAAAATATTGAAGAAGAAAAAAGTCTCTATTGACATTTATGATTGTTAATGCATAATCATAGTCTCCTTTCTTTCTCCAAAATTCAGAGCTTAGGGCTAACACTGGCTGTGAAGTTCTTGAAGATATAAAAATTTCATTAGAGACTATTTCCCTCTGAATTGATTCCCCTCGGGGATCACCATAATGAGCATAGCTGTGGGATACAAGATGTATTTCTAAAACTAAGGTGCTGCAGGAAGTTATAAAGAGGTAAAATCAATTTATTTTAGTTAAATTAATGCATATAAAACTATGAGAAAAATCACAGAGCCAGTCCATCTCAAAAGACTTGCGTGGCTCACTCAGCATGATTCTTCTAGCAAGAAGTGTTCCAATATCTCAGAGGTTGCCACAAAGAAGAGGGAGTCAAGCTATTTTCCCAAGCACCTGAGAGCAGGACACGAAGCAATGGATGGAAACTAATCAAGGAGAGAAGCAACCTAGAAGTAAGAAGAAATTACCTGACAATTAGAACAATTAATCAGTGGAACAACAACCTGCCTCCAGAAGTTGTGAATGCTCCAACAATGGAGATTGGACAACCATTTGTCTGAAATGGTATAGGGTTTCCTGCCTGAGCAGGGGGTTGAACTAGAAGACCTCCAAGGTCTCTTCCAAGTCGTCTAGCCTAGCCTAGCCTTGTCTTGTCCTGAATATGGTTTCCTGAACTTGTTTAACATTCTTCATTTTTGTCCTTTAGCAAGATTGTGACTTTGTCAGCCCTTGAGATTTCAGAACAACATTTTACTATGCATAATGCTACTGAACTTCACATCTCAGTAATAGATCAAAGCACAAATCTAAATTTATGAACATGTAAGTAATATGTAGCCATATCTATATATGCCTGTGAATGTGTTCATCTTTCAAAGTGAGATTGTAATTTTAAGAAGAAACATTAATATCAAGGCATAGCCAGAAAGACAAATATTTGACAAGCACATTTAGATCCAATTTAGAATGTCCAACTTGCTACCCTTAATAATTATAAAAATTTAAGGACAGATGCATCCTGTCCATTTTAATATTCCAAAAACACAGTAAGTATCATCTGTTAAACCTTAGCTCTCCATATTGTTTGTCAACAGCAAATTCTACTGTAGAAATGGTCCTGGTTGCTCTTTTTTAAAACAGTAATTTGATCTACAGAAGGTAGATGCAGTCATTGATAAATACTTCATGTCATCATAATAAATAAAACATGGAATAAAATTTTTATTAAATAAAACCTCTGTTAAATCTGTAGGATTAGATTAGACAAGTGTTTCTTAAACTTTTGTTCTTAGGACTGAACCACTTCCTAGTTTTAAAAATTACAGAGGATCCCCAACGAGTTTTTGTTGTATGAGTTATATTTATTGAAATTTACTGTATAAAAATTAAAACATGCATCTGCTGCTGCATATTTATTTATTGAAACATGTAAATAATAATGCATTAAGTATTATTAAGAAACCTTTTTTAAAAATAACAAGAAGAGTGACATTGTTTTATATTTTTGCAAATATTTTCACTATCTGGCAAATTTTGGCAACCCGTGAGAGGGTCTTTCAGACCACACTTTAAGAAACAGTTAAACTACTGTTAGACTACGGTACTTTATTCTAGTTAACTGGGATTGGCAACTTGTTCATAAACATTTCTGATTTTCCTGGACTATTTTGTATTCTTCCAACTCAAAGCCAATTTTTTTTATTTCTTTTGCATTACAGATATAGTGACCCCATGTCCTTTATTATAAAAGACAGTCCTTTATGGTAAGAAAACTGTCTTTTAGATTTATTAATTTTTCAAAACCTGGTTTAACTTTTATTCTAATCCTGCAACGCTTACTATACAAATGCCTAATCTTTCACATTCTTGGGGAAAATATGGAAATGGAATTTTTTTAAAATACCTTTACACTTGGTGTTTGATTTTAGATATATTTATTAGAAAATGCATTTCTGTAAAGTTTTTCTTGGTTTTGCTCTTGAATTTTCCACTGCAAAGCAAATTATAAATAAAAACAATTAAAATTCATCCTTATGAAACATTTTCAGATTGACCCCTTTTCAGATTTCTCTATTATTTCCGAGAAAATATCACTATAACTAAACTAAAGACCCCACATGTGATTCTACCACCACACTCACATACCTGTGTGTGGGGACACACACACACACACACACACACACACACACACACACACACAACTGTGGCAAAGAACTAGTAACCAACAAGTGTTTACATTCCGAGATAAGGTTCTTCCAAGATGAAAGGACTCCCAGGCACCACTGAATGTCTTGGCCTTGTTCGAACAATCTAACTGCTTTCCTCACAGAATGGTTGCTTAGCAACTACATAAACATGGAGGGTTCTAGTCCCCATCACAGCCAACTTCAGGTGACTGCTGTAAAAGCAGAAGGGACTGGCTGTTTTTAGGAGGCTCCCCTCAAACTGTGAGGGGATGCCAAGTCCAATTGTAGGGACATGGGTAAGCTCAACCGTTGTGATGAGTGTGGTTTGTGGCTATACGTAGGGCCCCATCAGCAATACTTTCTACTTTCAAAGAGCAAAGAAGCATCTGCAAATATCCCCCTTTGATCTGGAAACTCTTTGCCTTAAAAAACCTGAGGCACAGAAAGGCTATTACTGGATCTGACCAGCCTCAGTTTCCAATCCTTAAGAGAATTGCAGGGTCCAAAATTCAACAGCCAATGGATGATGCTTTCTTTTTCTGCCCATAGAGAAGGTAGCTCAGTAAGTGTATTAAGATTCAGAGGGACTTGATTCATTGATTTGGTATATTAAAAAAAAAATCTTAAAATTACAAACTTTGCCCTGCCTGCCATGATGATCGATGCTCCCCCCTCAAGAAATCTTAGGGGGGGAAAGTTGCTAAAGAGAATATTTCATACTTGTTATTGTTTCTTCAGTTGAGAATTGAATCTTGGCCTGCTGTATCAGGAATAAAGCTTTGCACATTTGTGCCACTGAACCTGGGCACGAAAGTGCCTACGGGGTGACACGACTCAGTTGTTGAGGTTAATTTGGTCTTGCAACAAATCAACCCAGTTCCGAATGGCAGAGATGGGGTCAGCTAGATGACCCACTTTCACTTCTCTCCCCTGATAATTAAATGGTAGCCTTGTTTATATTGTGGGATGGTAAGGGATGATTTTAGGCTGGTGTTTCACTGCAGAAGAGGGCAGAAATGACAAGGGTCAGTTTGATGCAAATCCTTACAATGATCTCTGTACTGGGTCAATCTTGAGCTAAGATCCTATGAATTAACATCTCTTTTCCCCCTATTTCTGCTGCTGCTGCCTCTCTCTCCACAGTCTCACTGCTGGGCCCCTCTCTGCTTTCCTCAAAAGAAAATGATTAGGGAATAAGCCCTGTTGTTGCCTGGCAACCACAGCACGTTCATCTCAGGCAGAAAACAAGAGCCAACTTAGGCCAATGATAAAAATGACAATTGCCCTCCCCCATAACTGTACATGGTCTACTTGTCTTCACTAATATACAGTATATTACTGTATTGCAAACTTCCACCAAACCTCACTCATCCATTCTTTAAATTATAACAGTTCTCCAGACTGTTAACGGTGGACGCTTCGACTGATCAGACAGCTAGGAATTCTCATCTGACCATTTAGAAGGCTACTAGATATTTCTTGATTCTGATTTCTTAACCTTTATTTTCCATTAGAGCTGCCATTCTTTTCCCTCTTAAGATTTTGAGCAACTGAATACCACACCAAGTAAGTGCCATGCAGGAAGATTGCCACTGTAGTGTGTCCCAAGGAAGAAATGAAAGATGAATTACAGAACAGGCAAATATGGATCTTATATAATTATTTTACCATACTAGCAACTTAGCCCTTAACTTTTAATTTTTGGAGTACTACTTAAGGAGGGTATGTTTCATTTTAATAGTAATTTTATTTAAAAATTATTATTACAAAATAAAAACTAATGCAAACTAAAAAGGAATTAAAAAAACAGAAAAGGCTGAAAAAAATAGACAGAAAAATAGAAAATACTGAAAAAAGAATATAGAAAAGACATACATAAAGAAATGACTTCCCCATTCTTGGTAATTACAAATAATTTTAGTAACTTATCACCTTCTTTTAACATATAACAAATGATTTCTTCTTCCCTTATCCCAACTCTTATCTATAAACATTCTTAAAGCCTCATCATTCAGCCCTGATCAGCAAAAGTCCATTAAGGGTTACCAGACATAACAGCATATATCTATTAAATATATCTATTTTAAGCTTGATCAGATAAACTAACTTTATATTCCTTACTTTTAACCATCTTGGTCATAGGTCCCTTCAAATAATGTCCTAGAACTTGATTTCTTTTAATTTTTTCTTTATTCCTTCTCACAAAATTCTTCAATGTTTCAACAAGACTATTTTGGAAATCTAATGTAGAAAAATTATCCAGGTCACTCTCTTGGTTTGTTATTTGTACAGTATATCCATTTTAATTATTAAGACATCAACTTGTTTCTTTTGCATGTTCAATCTTTTTCCATGTCATTCTTGTAGCCTGTTATTTTTAAATCTACTTTGAGATCAGCCTCAGTCTTGTCATATAAAACTTTCATAACATCTTTTAAACACAGTCTTCAAACACAGTCTTTAGAGTACACTCTATAGACTGTGCACACTCTATAAAGACAAACACCCTTAAAATTAACTTCCAGGTCTATTGTGGAAAAATATACTTCAGTGTGTCCAGTGTTCATTCTGTATTAGTAGAGAATCCTTGACTTAAGATCATCGGAGCCTGGAATTTCCATTGTCAGTCATGCTGGTCGAAAGTCAAAGCACCCATGTGACTGACCCGATTTACAACTTTTTTGTGGTGGTCATTAAGTGAATGCAGCATTAGTTAAAGAAACACAGCAGTAGTTAAGTGAACATAGTGGTCATTAAGCAAATCCATTAATTCCTATGGGTGGGGGGTTTTTTGCCAGAAACTTACTAAAAGACTAGAAACTGGCCAGAAACATAATAAATTGTGGTCACCTTACTGTGGAACATGCAACCGGCTATAACAATGAGCCAGTTGCCAAGTGTCCAAATGTGATGGAGGGGGGGGGAGTTGCTACAGTTAGAACTCAGGAACTGGGTTCTAAGTGGCATTTAGGGGTCCGTTGTAACTTCAATAGCTGCTAAGCAACCAGTTGTTAAACAAGAAGTACCTGTAAATCAAATTTCTCCTTTAATTGTAATCTTTAGTTCCTCTGGTTCCCTCTAGTGTCCAACCTTCAAAGTCTCATCGTGTTTTTTAAAGAGAATTCAAAAGAATTTTTTCCCCATGGGTAGGATTCTTATAACTAATTCCAAAATCTTATTTCAAATCAACCTGAACTCTTAATCTGTTTGTAGCTTTCCAAAATCAAAGTTCTAATCATGCTTTTGCTGTTTATTTCAAAATAATGTTTTGTTGTCCTTAAACTTGTATTATTTTGCTAAGGTTTGAAGGAAACTTACCCAATATTGTGACACTTGTCAGTTCAAAGATTTCTAAAGCTGAACAGTAATTGACAAGCAATTTTCAAGTGATTAGAAAGGTATGTGAACCCAATGATCTTTCAAAGATGCCAACCATGGTTTGAGCAAGAAAGATGTAATGTTTCAGACTATGTGACATTAGACACAACTGGACAACCAGTGAGTGACCTGTTGGGTCATAATTTCAGAGATGCTTCCTTATCTAAACACAGAAATAGAATGATCGCAGGTGGGCAAAAATTTAATGGGAATAATTTTTGACTTCTTGTTGACTTCCTCATTGAGTTTCCTTGTGGGAAGCTGCCAGTGAGCATTAGAAATAGTTCTTTTTCCTCCCTCTTCCTTCCTTTTTCCCTCCCTCCATCACTCTGTCCCCCTTCCCTCATTTCCTTCCCTCCTCTCTCCTCCCTCCCTCCTTCCCGCCCTGCCCTGCCAGACTGCAGCTGACTGTTGCTGAAGCAGCAGTAGCCTGACAGCACTAAAGCAGCCACAACTTTCCCAAACTTCATTCCCTCAGGAGTCATAGGTCCCACCATTCTGTACCTTAGCCCATTTGAGCTATCTTGGTTGAAAATGTTTTGCACAATGATGCACCATTTGTCCAGTTAAGGGTTACAGATGCAAGAGTTTTAGTAGTATATAGATTATATTATATTTGTGCTCCAAAGGTACATTTTTAACTATATGACAAGGTGATTAGTTGCTAGAAAGAAAATGAATCATAAAGTAAAATGCTAAGATTTGGAATTTGATAGCATTTTAAATAATACTATCTAGCCTCAAATATACAATAGTGCTCAAATAAGTGTTAACTTTTCCTCCATTGTGTTGTTGAGAGTCGAGCAGCATGCAAGTTTACTAATTAGTTGCAGTCAGTCAGATGTTTAGATTGGATTTAGCATTTTTATCCACCTATTAAATCCTTTCCAAGGAGCTGGTATAGGCAGATGTTGTTGTTTGATGGTGTATCATCACAGGATGTAGCTGTTTCAAATAAAGCTGCCTTTTGCAATTGACTGATGGCGATTTTATCAATGCTGATGGTGTTTAAGTGGTGCTGCAGATGTTTTGGAATTGCACCCAAGGCACCTGAAACTATTGAAACTATCTTTGCTTTCTTTTGCCACATATGATTATTATTATTATTATTATTATGGTTCATTGCATATTCAGCCAGATGCTTAGACTGGATTTGACATTTTTATCCATCTATCAAGTCTTTCCCAGGGACCTGGGAGAGAGAGATGCTGTTGTTTGATTATTATTTCTGAATTCCAGAAAAATATTCTTAAATCATAGCTATTCTACATTGGGCCCAGATTCTGCAGTGAAGCAGCATGCTTAAATAAGACCCATACTATGATAGTTTGGTCTTTTCTAGCAAACCTTCAATGAAAACGACCCATTTCCAAATTCTGTTCATCTGTAGAGAATTGTCCTAATGTTTTTCTGAAAATGTATTTCACAACGCTTGATAAATATTATAGTCTTTTCTTCTGCCTGATTTAGAAATACAGCTTAAGGAAGCATTCAAATTATCCTCTTTCAACCCTTCCTACAGTAAACTAATAAATCAAGAAAAGCTGAAGGTTGCATTCTAATCACAATATAGCCTGGATGGCAGTTTGTATGATATACACTGCCATGTTAAATGAAATATGGAACTGTGTATTAGCTGTAGCCCTGAGAGCTGTCTACAAATGTCAAAAATGAGACTCAGAGAAAATGGTGCAGAGAAACTAAATCTTTGTCTCCATCTTCCATTTCATGCCATTCTTTTCCAGAAGCACAAATACAGAATCACCAGATTTTGCTATGTGACTATTCTAAACTCTCACCCACAAAAGAGGTGCAGAAGTCAACATATCATGGCATTCACTTTTTAAAAACATTTTTTTTTAATCCAGTAAGGTCAGTAAAAATAAGTTGGAAAATCTAAGGGCAAGAATCTAAACATTGCTTTGGGATTTAATGTCATGTCTGATAATCCAAGATCCTTTTTGGCCAGGCTATTATCCATAATTACAAGCATCTCGGTTCTCCTCTTTACCAGAAATAGCTTCTATTTTCTAATTCTGATCGATAGTAAATTGCTGTCGCGGCTTTTGCTCAGGGAATTGTGTTGCTAAGAGCTTGAGTTATTAGAGTTATTATTATTTGAGTAGAGGCAAGTTAAACTTTATGTGGATGAATGTCACTTATCTACAATAAGGATAATTACATCTGAAGAAACACTTAAAGATCATAAAATGCACAATCTGCCAGTTTACCCTCCAGATTATGCAGGGGTTATATTCTGAATAATTAATAGTACAAAATAGTTCTTGCAAGCACTTCTTTAAGCAAAATTGTTTCCCTCTTGCCTTTTAAATTAGTGTAGGATAGACCATCACAGCATAAATTAATATAAAATAGGCACAGGACATTTTTTTTAAGTGAAGAGCACACTTAACCCTACTTATACATTATGTCATCTTCTAAGTCTTACACTAGTGTTTGGAAACTGGCAATGTCTAGACAGTAACCAAGTAATCCTCTTTTCAACTAAAAAAAATATTTAGGGTGTTTTGCAATAGTTTAAAAGCTAACACATTTAATATGCACTTTAATCCATTTGATCAGATGTATGTGGAGATTCATCCAGGTCATAGTTGTCTCAAAGGTGCTTTTTCAAAAGGCAACTGGACTGTTTTTTCCTTCCTCAAGGAAAAAACAGTCCAGTTGCCTTTTGAAAAAGCACCTTTGAGACACTTGATCAGATGCACAGATATTATTCTGAGACAGAGAAATACAGACGTGTCTGGGAAGGAGAGAAAGTAGGAAAATTAAATGGAAGAAGTGCAGTGCCTGAATATTATGTTTAGACAATGGCTGTTCACAAAAGAGTTGTTAGGCATAATATCTTGCCTTGATCAATTAATATTTATAGTGTGATTTAAAACATTAAAAGTTCTGGCTCAGCAGCCTCATTATGAAATTGGTTTTTGTAAATTCTTTGCTCAATAATTTCCTGCTTGAGGCCTGTGACAGACTCTCCTAGGAACTGATTTTTGGATATAATCTTGTCATATTGCATTTTGTCTCTGTTCTTTTACATAAGGATTAGCCAATTTGTCCAATTTATAGTGCAATGCTAAGAGAAGATTGCACATGCCACATTCCAAAGCTTGCAGTTGCGTGATTCCACAGTGTTGTGGGACATGGTACTAAGTTTTTAGAACAGAGCGAGAATAGATATAGAGGTATTCAGGTCTGCTGCCAAGCTTGGTTCCTGTATTGTAATACAGGGACATGTCCTGTTATTCTAAGTAATAAATCTTTCAAATTTGGTACCTCCAATTAAAGTGCTGACCCTTGAGCAAAGACATTACAAAGATTAACTCCACTGTGAAATAGCTGCGTTAAAATGTATTAAGAGATTCAGCACCGTGTCTCTTTGTAGCATATGCTGTAACCAACCATTGTCAAAACCTTTCAACCAAGGCATTATTGTGAACCAAGCAGCCATCAACCAAGCAGCCATCATGGGTGGGTAAAATGAGGACCCAGATTGTTGGGGGCAATATGCTGACTCTGTAAACCGCTTAGAGAGGGCTGTAAAGCACTATGAAGCGGTATATAAGTCTAAGTGCTATTGCTATTGCTATCATTAAAATGGCTAATATTCATGAGAGAATCCTAAACAGGGAGATTAAATTCAGGTTGAATTTAATGGTTTAATGGTTGACTTGGGAAGCTGTCTGGATTTCTCCAAATACAGGTAATCCTTGAATTACGATCATAATGAAGCCTGCCCATCGTGTCATAACTGCCCATTACCACGTGATGGTGGCAAAAATGTATGAGTCATGTGACTGACCCTATTTTACGACTGTTTTTGTAGTGGTCATTAAGTGAACACTGTGGTCATTAAGCATACCAATGCTTCATGTGATTGTGGGATGCTGCAAACAGCCATAAACGTGCCTGGTTGCCAAGCACCTGAAATGCAGTCATGTGACTGTAGGGGGGAGAGAGACTATTGGAACTTTGAATCTGGGTCATAAATATCCTGCAGCAGAGGTGGGTTCCTCCCGGTTCGGACCGGTTCGCCCGAACCAGTAGCGACCTGCTGGTGATGTCACGTTGATGTCAACGATCCGGTTCGGTCAGTGCCGGTCCGTGGGAGCCGCCATCTTTTTTTTCTTTTTTTTTTTCCCAAATTTTTTTGGAAAACATTTTTCCCCCCGGGTTTTTTTTCTTCTGTGCATGCGCAGAAGCCGAGTTTCCGGCACTGCGCATGTGTCGCCATCTTGGTTTTGGCTTTTTTTGGAGGGGGTTATTTTTTTGCACTGCGCATGCGTGCGCACACGCCCACGAGGCGCGGCTACGCAGCGCGGGAGAAAGCGAACCGACAGCGAGGTAAGTTAGAACCCACCCCTGTCCCGCAGATGGGTTCACTGGAACTTCAAACAGTCACTAAGCCACCAGCCGTAACTCGAGGACTGTAACATTTCTTCGCCTGGTTCTTTGCCCCTGTCTGAAGAGCAACTCTTCAGTTGTAATAACAAATCCTTTTAAATTCTTTCTCTCATTGTCAAAGACAAAACGTGACTTCCCCTGGTTTTATAGTATCAAGCTAACCAGAAAGTTTGGAGCATCCGTGCGATCATATTGCCCAGTTACTAATTAGGGACTCCCTCTTGCTTATCTTTCTTTAGCACGCCAGTGGTTTCTATGGCAACCACAGAAGCAGATGCAGGAGTGACTTCAACCAGGAGTATCGTAAAGCAGCCCGTCCACAACCTCCTGATATCTTTCTGAAGAGGATGAAGGTGAGTGGCAGTCTCTGTCTTGTTGCTCTCTCACAGAGCTGCCAGAGAAGGTGAGGGAAGGTTGCACAAAGACTTCACCCTTGCCAGCACACCTTTCCGTCATTTAATAGCCACAGATAGTCCTCGACTTACAACAGTTCATTTAGTGACCATTTGAAGTTACACTGAATGACCGTTTTTCATACTTATGACCATTGCAGCATCCCCATGATCACGTGATTTACATTCGGATGCTTGACAACTGGTTCATATGTGTGATGGTTGCCGTGTCCCGGGGTCATGTGATCCCCTTTTGCAACCTTCTGACAAGCAAAGGCAATGGGGAAGCCAGATTATTAATTTAACAACTTCAGTGATTCACATTAACACATGTGGCAAGAAAAGCTGTAAAATGGGACAAAACTCACTGAACAAATTTCTCACTTAACAACATAAATTTTGGGCTCAATTGTAGTCATAAGTTGAGGACTACCAGTAATAGAAGAAAGGATCCTCTGATCTCTAGTAACAGCTTGGTTTTGCTCAAAGACAAAACATGCATACACTGGTAGTTTGCCTCTCTGTAAACTCTGAGCAGATAGAAAATCCTAGAGTTCTGGACTTCAGAACTTTTCTCTACTTGATTAGAGCAGTTATTCAAATCTGACACCCATCTTCAACTCCTGCTGTAAAAAACTACTTTTTAAATGTGGTACTGCATAAAACTGTTTTGCTCTCGTGATTATTTTTCCTTTCCCTTTCCAACCCTTGTTTGCTCTTAGCTAAAGTTCAAAGCCTAAAGAAAATGGTAAATGTCCCGATAGAATATGCTGGAGTTGTTTATTCAAATATGAGTGTGATCATGAATAGCGGTAAACTATATCTAAAAATAGCCTAACTGACAGGTTGCCACACAGCACGCAGTTGCTTATCCCACCCACCCCTTGTTGGATGTAGGTTTAGCGCTTTTCAGGAAGAGCGGAAAACATAGGTTGAAAGATAGCCCAATTGAGCCGAAAAGGTTCGCCATCACTGCCTTATACCATTTCAGACAAGTGGCTGTCCAGCCTCTTCTTAAAAACCTCCAATGATGAAGCCCCTATAACTTCTAAAGGCAAGCTGTTCCACTGGTTGTCGACACTGTTAGGAAGTTTTTTTTTCCCAATTCCAGGTTGCTTCTCTCATTGATTAGTTTCCACCCACTGTTTCTTGTCCTGCCCTCTGTTGCTTTGGAAAATAAACTGACCCCCTCCTCTTTGTGGCAGCCTCTCAAATACTGGAATACTGCTATCATAGCCCCTCTAGTCCTTCTTTTCTCTAGACTAGCCAAACTCAAATCCTGCAAACATTCTTCATGTTTTAGTCTCCAGGCCTTTAATCATCTTAGTTGCTCTTCTTTGCACTTTTTCCAAAGTACAAAGAGACAAGACAAAGAGCTTTGTCTTGCTTTAGTCTTTGTCTCCACTATGTATGTACTCTTGTCAGTCAATGTGGGATGAATTAAGAAGGAGTTATTGATAAATGCTGCAAAATGAAGTATTGACAACAAGTGGCTGTGGCTGGTAGCTGTTAGATAGTGGGTAGAGATGACAGGAGACAGACTTCCAAAGCAGCTCTTTATTTCAGCTCTTGTATCAGCAACCAGCGAAGAGCAGTCTGACAGCTTGCCCTTTTATAGGGAGCTGTCAGACAGACCAGCCAATAGCGTTTGAGCTTTTTCCCGCTCAAACGCTGGACCTGGTTGGAACCATGCAACACAGTTTAAACAGTTAGAACATAACACCCCTCCCCTCCTGGATGGAGCTGTCCAGCATACGTAAGCACGCAGGTAGGCGGGGCGTTTTGGAGCCCTACGAGACCTGCGCAATTCAGTTGGTGGTGAGGCAGCGGCCTGTGCGGACAGGTCTGCTGCCGCTCCGGGGCTCGAGCATGGAAGCTCCTGGAAGGTACTGGGTGTGGCCTCTACGGCCGAAGGGACCGGTTCGAAAGGAGGACATCGCTGGCTCTCGGCTTCCACAGGTAGGCCTTCCGAGACACCCGGGCTTGAGTTAGCTAGGGGAG
>QLTV01002537.1:1088481-1099588 GCA_003457575.1 Thermophis baileyi | reverse complement strand
CGTACCTACCGTATCTCTCTATTTAACTACCTACCTGATCTACCTAGTACCTACCTACCTACCTACCTACCTACCTACCTACCTACCTATCAAGCAATGTGTGTGTATAAACTGTGCGAAAATTGCATCTCTGCCATTTGGCAATTTGACTTGCAATTTCAGCAATACAATTTTCCATGATGATGAAGACTGTAAAAAGACATTCAGAAATATAAATGCAGGCCATAATTTGTCCATCTACGGTTTGGGAAAGCAGCAAGTTCTATGCCCTTACCAATCTAAGCCCTTTGCAATCAATTCTGGAACTTGTAAAATAATTGAAATATATTTTTTATAAAGTTCTATTGTGATTCTAATTCTATTCTTCCCTCATAAATGACAGCATAACTGATTGAAAGAATTGGATCCCTGCCAGCACTATGATTGCCACAGCAGAGGCATCTGGTGGAAATCACAATGACATTACATACATCACAAGATCATCATGCAAATAAAACAAATTATTTGCATCAGTTGTTTTATGATACAAATGATGCAGTACGTAAGCTGTATCATTTGCACAATGTTGTCATGACTGGCAAAGTGTTACTCTCCACCTCCACTCCTTAGAAATCCAGAAAGGATGGAAAGTTTGGCAAGAAAGCACTTAATTTTTTTATTTATTTTTTGTTTATTTATTTAGATTATTTGTTTATTAAAATTATTCGTTGCCCATTTCGCTGCAAGGCAACTTTTGAATGCATTACCTGAGTGCCAGGGAGGGGAGGGGGGAGAGGAATTATATTTGTATACTCCAGGATAAAAGGCTTAATTCATTACTTGTCAAAATCTAATCTATAAACCAGGGGTGAGCAGTTAATTTTCCCAAGGGGCCACATCAGAAACTGGAATTATTGTGGAGGGCTGATCTAATAGGGCTGTGAAGGTATGTAAGCATGCACGAATGCACATATGAAAGTGGGGGAAAAAAAGCAGTCACCTTCAAAATAAAAGCAATCCACGTGGGCTGAACAGGGTCAGCCAAAGGACCAGATGTGGCCCAGAGCCTGTAAAATGCCCAGGTCTGCTATAAACTGAAAGAATTACTGTATATTGCAGCATATGTTAAAATTTAAAGCAAGTTTCTGATGAGAAAAAGCTTGTTAGAAAGTAACATTTTGTTAATTATTTTCCTATTGTTGCTGCTTTAAGGGCTTCTATACTGAAAAGAAGGGTTTAAATATATCCTTAAATATATTATGTAAATAAATTCTCTTGCAGACCTTTCATTACCTAAACTAGGTAACATCATCAGTGCTATTCTTTATCAAATACCAAATATTCCTCTATCAAATTCTAAAGCAGGGGTGAAATTCAAAATTTTTCCCTGCCGGTTCTGTGGGCGTGGCTTGGTGGGCGTGGCAGGGGAAGGAGACTGCAAAATCTCCATTCCCTCCCCACTCTGGGGCCAGCCAGAGGTGGTATTTGCCGGTTCTCCGAACTACTCAAAATTTCCGCTACTGGTTCTCTAGAACCTGTCAGAACCTGCTGGATTTCACCCCTGTTCTAAAGGCATTATGTTAAGATCGGTGGGAATTCTCCTTCTTGCTGTTATCTGCTTATGAGAAACATATTGAATCAATTGCAGGCAGCTCATTTCAACTTCAGGAAAGACCTGATAAAAAAATTATCTTCTTGCGTATATGAATTCTACCTGCTGGGATTTGAGGTAGCAGTTAAGCTGTATTTAATTGCCTAGACCATAGTCTTACCTTGGATATTGATTCTTGCCACCGCATTTGGGCAATGATAGCATCTGTCCCCAGTACAGGTAGTCCTTCACTTACAACCACAGTTGAGCCCAAAATTTCTGTAGCTAAGTGAGATCTTTCTTGCCACTGTTAAGTGAATCACTGCCCTTGTTAAATTAATAACACAGTTGCTAAGTGAACCTGGCTTCCCCATTGACTTTGCTTGTCAGAAGGTCGCAAAAGGTGATCACATGATCTCAGGTCACCGCAACCGACTTAAATATGTTCCCAAGCATCTGAATTTTGATCACGTGACCATGGGTATTATGCAAGGTTGTAAGTACGAAAACGGTCATAAGTCACTTTTTTCAGTGATGTTGTAACTTTGAACAGTCTCTAAATGAACTGTTGTAAGTTGAGGATTACCTGTCCCAGATAATGGCAGCTGCCTCCTTATTCTCTTTTTTAGAACCACAGAAATTTTGACCACAGGTAGAATCTGTTGGGTGCATCTCTCTCCCCGTGCCTGGATTTCTGTCATCTTGTTGCAGAAGTGGGAAATAAAGCATCAGTATACCACAACTAGGCAGCATAAACTTAGGTATCAGAAAAGAGTTAATGTTTTCTGTATCTCTTTGCAACCAGTCCAGTTGTTGTCTGGATTTTTGTGGTTCAGACCAGGGGTGAAATCCAGCAGGTTCTGACAGATTCTTGAGAACCGGTAGCGTTCGGAGAACCGGTAGCGGAAATTTTGAATAGTTCGGAGAACCGGCAAATACCACCTCTGGCTGGCCCCAGAGTGGGGTGGGAATGGAGATTTTGCAGTATCCTTCCCCTGCCACACCTACCAAGCCACCAAGCCACACCACGCCCACCAAGCCACGGCTGTTGTGACCCAGCACGGCAAGCCCCCAAGAAATGACACACACACACTGTTTGCACCACACATATTACTTTACTACTAATAATACGGCTTAGTAGTAAGTTTTATAAAGTTGTTCAACACAGTTCTTGTCGAGAGTCAGATAACACTTTGGCCAGGATTCAAAACACCAAAATGCAAGCAGGCCATTAAGTCCCGAGTTAGGAAAATAATGAGTTGTCTCTAGCAATCGGTTTCAGCTTTTCTGAAACCTTAAATAGTCTTAGGGCGTGGCCCATCAGCCTGCAGGTTTACAGGTGAGGAGACCTCCTCCTGCAGAGCCACTCTTGCCTGCTAGCTGCCCTGCGTGCCCTAGCATCAATCATAGGCTCCTCCTCTCCACTTGAGTCACTCAGCTCCTTCTGGGGAGGTGCAGAAGGCCCTGGTTGGTTATCGTCCTCTGGCACTGCGTCCTCCTCGGTCTCGGACTCAGGTGCCGGAGACACAGGATGATATTGCCACCCCATGGTCGGTTCTTGGTCTTCCGGATCCATGAGCAGCTGCGGGACTCGGGCAAGCCACAACAACGGCCACAGAACCGGTAGTAAAAAAAATTGGATTTCACCACTGGTTCAGACCCAGTAAGTCTAATTGAACATCATATTGTGATAGCAGATTTAGCTCATGCGACTCTCCATCTGCCTTGGGTAGATAATCTCTGATCCTTTCAGTTTGCTAGAGAGATCTCACACACTGCTGATTTTCTAATCAAAATGTTAGTTCTTATTTATTTCATGCAAGGGAAAAAATGGTAAAGCCTGATAGGACCAGTGGGGTTCTAATGTAATTCTGGAGCTGAGGTCAGATGCTACAGATAGGGATTCCAGACACTTAGTATTCGTGTTTATTTAAAGTAGATGATTCTGTTCTTATTCCTACAGCAATTCAGCATGACAATTTGCATGTGCTGAAAATTCCTGCTTTTAATAGAAGAGAATATTTGTAGTTCAGGGTTGAACTGTGGAGCCCTTGGTGCTGAGGTTGTTTGTTTGCTTGCAGACATTTCATTACCTGACTAGGTAACATTATCAGTACTAGTGAGTGTGGGCTTTGCTTTGTATTTATAAACAGTAGCTTGCCCTACCAGTGTTGATAGGGAAGTGGTTTTCTCCTTGGTAATTCCTTGATGGTCTGTTATTGTTTTCTGTTTGATTGTTTGTCTGTGTTAATCCCTGCTTATCTGGTCATAGGCTGTTAGAGAGGCAGTATTCTGGTGTTTTTGTTTCCTTCCTAACTTTTACATTATCTCTTGTGTGTGTGTAAATGTGATTTATCTCTATGTGTCGGTTGATAGCTGATTTGTCTGAATGCCAAGCACCCAGGAATTCCCGAGTGCTTTTGGATTTAGCTTGGTCTAGGATGTTCATTGTTTCCCAGTTGAAACTATGGTTCAGTCTGTCCATGTGCTGTGAGATTAAGGAGTTTTCATCACATCTTCTATTAGTGGATGTTCATGAATGCACTCTCTAGTTTTCTGCTTGTCTGTCCTACATAGTGAGCGTTATAGTCTTTTACACTATAGTTGACTCCTGGTTTTGCTTCTTGGGCTACCTTTTGGTTTACTTAGGATGCTTTGGAGGGCTTTAGTTGATTTGTGTGCTGTGGTGATGTTGTAATAGTTTGTTGGTTGTTTCTGTCTTTGATGAATGGCATCAAAGTCCTTTTCATTGTCTGTGTTGGTTGTGCTACAGTGGGTTGAGGGGTCAGGTACTTTTTTATAAAATGTGGGTATCAATTTTGTTGGAAGATGTTATATAGGTGGGCTGTTCCCTTCTTCTGGTGTTCCAGATTGCTTCAGTGCATTTATACTTAGCTGAATAATATTCTCACACTAGTGAGATGGGCAGCATATAGATTAAATAAAAATATAGTGTGCTGAGGATGTTGTTAATAGTTTCATGTGTCTTCTCTACTTGTTCCTTCTTATTATGACAAAGGTGTTATCTACATACCAAATCCATAATTTATGTTGTATGTGTGGGAGGACTATAGTTTCTAGATGCTGCCTTATGGTCTCTTCTACCCTGTTTCCCCAAAAATACGACCTACCCTGAAAGTAAGTCCCAGCTTGATTTTTACACATGCACCCAATATAAGCCCTATCCCAAAATAAGCCCTAATTAAGATCCCACCCACTCCAGAGTGCACGGGTAAAACTTAAGCTAGGATGGGGGGGGGTGGAGCTGCCCTACTACTTACCTTTGGACAGTTGTAGCCAGGCCTCACACACCCCGACACCTGCCTCGCCGGCCCATTTCTTCTGCAGCTGGCAAGGCCTTCCTGAAGGCCTGTGTATTATTATTATTATTATTATTATTATTATTATCATTATCATTATTATTATTATTATCATTATCATTATTTATTATTATTATTATTATTATTATTATTATTATTATTATTATTATTTATTAAATTTGTATGCTGCCCAACTCCCAAGGGACTCTGGGCAGCTCACAACAATATAAAAAACTATTAAAAGAAAACATAATAAAAACATTTAAAAACAGTTAAAAACTCATACACACTGTTTCATGGCCGGATCTCGCCAATTACAGAGGCGAGATCAACAGCCCCAAGCCTGCCGGAAGAGCCAGGTCTCCACCGCTTTCCGGAAGGCCAGCAGGATCGATCCGGAGCTCTGTTATTGGCTGCAGAGGCCTTCAGGAAAGACTTGCCAGCCGCAGAAGAAGTTCCTGAAGGCCTCTGACAGCGAAAAGGAGGCCAGGGGTGACGCACGCAAGTGAGGTTGGTCAGTTGATGACTTCTGGTCTTTGGTATGATTGTCTGCCTTATGTTTTCTATATATAAATTGGGAATATATATATAAACAGAGCCCAGATTCCCTAGCAGTGATGATGTTCCCTAGTTGGGAAATGAAGCATTTGCAAGCAAACCAACTCAAACCAAACAGCCAAACTCAGAGAGACTCCACAATTCCTGCTTTGACTGGAATTTTCCTAAAAATCACATATGGTACAAAAATAACTTGACAGTATAGGAACAGGTGTACTGTTAAATTGTAACCCCTAAAGCATTACATTACTTGGTAGCAATCCTGTTAGACATTAATGCTGTTTAATACTGCAGAGTGCTTGTTAACATACAAAACATTCTTATTTCAAAACTCTTTAAGAAAATATTCCATGACTCTCTGGATTGTGAAGCCCATAATATCTAAAATATTTAGAACATCATTCGAATCTGATACTACCAGAAGTACCAGAATTCTCACTTAAGAGAACAGAGAGAAAGGCCTATATTTTTGTAATACTATAAAACTTAGAAGCTTTGTAGATTTTGCCTATATTGATTTTGAGTGTTTACCAATTTTGCAAATACTTTTTTTGCAAAAGAAAGCAAGACTGTGTCTCTCAAACCTATTGTTATAATGTGTCTAATACAAAAACCAGGGAAATTTACATTTGGAAAGAAGGGCTGAGCAATAAAAGAGACTGTTCTTCCTCTGATATGATTCATATTGGTTGCAAATAGATCCCCTATGACACATGAAGTATTGTATGAATTGCTGGAATTATAGTGAGATTGATACACAAAATGCAGATAAAACAACATAAGAGAAGAATTTAGTCTGAACTTGCAAACAAAAACATTTCTGCTAAGTCAAGGTTGGTCTCCTTTTCAGATGGCAAACGGGCTCCAGGAACTTGCACAATTATAAAGGCACTAAAATACTTTTTAAAACATTTTAATGGCTGACATTTCTTGAGAAATTTTGGGGGAGGGAAATTAATAGTGTTGTCAGTGCCTTTTAAAAGAATGATTTTGCTAATTCCTACCCTGAATTATAATATAGCTTACTTGGCTTTTGTAACTGTCAGGTGTGAACCCAGCCAGGGGTAAATGTTGATTGATAGAAGGGGTGAAGACTTTGGGGCTTCATGTAGCTTTGCATTTAAAGTATTTGAATTTTTGTTTCAATTGTAATATAATCTCTAAAATCGGCTTAACATTTTTTGAGCTTTCCAAAAATTAAGTAAGTATGCCTACAATTATCCAAAAGTTGCACACCTGGGCTTTCTATGGCTCATTCAACAAATCATATTTAATTGGAATTATGTCTGGAATTATGTCTACAAGTGAACACAGTTTTGCTCAAAAATAGAATGGTTTGACGGTACCCACTATGGAGGAATGGTCGCTGAAGATGATGGAATATGCAGAGATGGCTAAATTAACTTCTTTCATTAGAGAAAAAACAATGTCTATATTTATGGCTGACTGGACACCCTTAACTGATTTTTTTTTTTGCATAAAACAGAACAAAATGCATTTATGATTAGATTTATGATTAGAAAAAAAATTGGATAATAGAAGAGAATGAGTTTTTGTAATCATAGTAAGAGATAACTTTGATGTTTTGGTCACCACAATATAAAAAAGATGTTGAGACTATGGAAAGAGTGGACAGACGAGCAACAAAGATGATTAGGGGACTGGAGGCTAAAACATGAAGAACGGTCGCAGGAATTGGGTATGTCAAATCTAGCGAAAAGAAGGACTGGGGTGACATGATAGCAGTGTTCCAATATTTGAAGGGCTGCCACAAAGAGGGAGTCATCCTATTTTCCAAAGCACCTGCAGGCAGGACAAGAAGCAATGGATAAAACAAATCAAGGAGAGGTCCAACCTAGAACTAAGGAGAAATTTCCTGACAGTGAGAACTATTAACCAGAGGAACTGCTTTTCTTTAGTAGTTGTGGGTGCTTCATCACTGGAGGCTTTCAAGAAGAGACTGGACAGCCATTTGTCTGAAATTCTGTAGAGCCTCCTGCTTGAGCAGAAGGTTGGACTAGAAGACCTCCAAGGTCCCTTCCAATTCTGTTATTCTGTATTCTATCCTTATATTTGCTGCAAAGGAAATCGGAAGCTTCTTCTATTTTTTTGTATTCTTTCTTTTTCTTTCCCTCTTTTACTTTCATTCCTTATTAGTTTTAGTACAGTAGTTAGTTTAGTGCACAGTGTCAGTTTGTGTACAGTATTCATGAAGAATTTAAGACATTACGCAGACACTTTTAACAACTAAAGCTCCCTACCAAAACATTTATTTAATTGAAACCAACAGAGAAGCCACTGCTTATGTTCCACCTTGTTGAACCTACTACTGCCTCCTCAACTCTGACTGATGTGCTGAAGAAACTGAAGTTTGCAGATGGCAGCCTTTGCCTAGTGTGGGAATACACCTTGTAACAGAAAAAGCAACTGCAATAGAATATTAATCTGATTTTTAGTTGTCAGTTGGCAAGTGCTTTCCAGCATCAATCACTGGCACAATAAATACTGCCATTGAATAATCATTCCTGGAGCAGGTTGATTAAATTCATCTGCTAACAAAGTATCCCATGAAAGTGACAGCTCACCGTAAATACCAGGGTTTATTATTCAGGGGCTGATTAACTCTGATCAATTCCTGGAAGAGGAAAGATTCTCAGCTCGGCAGAATACAGGTAGTTCTCAATTTATGACCATAATAGAATTTCCGTCAGAAGTCATAACAACCCAAGTTTATGACTTTTTTTTGTAGCAGCCATTAAACAAATGGTGGTCATTTAGTGAATCTATTATTCCTATGGGCGTTTTTTGCTGGAAACCAGGTGAAAAGGATGGAAATTGTCAAAAAAACATTGTAAATCGCAGTCACGTGGCTGCAGAAGGCTACAAGAGGCCATAAAGAAGAACTGGTTGCCAAGTGCCTGAAATATGGTCATGTGACCGTGGGCTGTTTGTGTAAACTCCCATGACAAGCTAATCTCGGTTAATGCTAATTGTGTGTGTGTGTGTGTGTGTGTGCGCGTGTGCACAACCATTGGAACTCTAGAACCAAATTGTAAGCAGCTTTTGAGGGGTCTGTCATAACTTTGAAGTCGTTAAGTGACTGGTCGTTAAGCGAGGACTACCTGTAGTATTCATTAGAGCAGTGGCCTCCAACCTTTTGGGCACCAGTTCTGTGGAGAGAGGGTTTTTTGTGGACTGGAGGGGTGTGTGGTTTCGCATGCTGCCTGCATCCCACGGATGGGGCTTTGCTGGTTTGTGCGGCCCGGTTTCTGGCATGCCATGGCCTGGTGCTGGTCCATGGACCGGGGGTTGGGGACCCCTGCATTAACAGAATGCTCTGATAATGATAACTGAGAATAGATTTATTGTTTTACTTTCTCATTTCCCCCTCTTTATACTAAATTTTATTTTAAAACTATATCAAACATTGCAAGTAAATTACTAATGTTAAAAAGGGGAAAATGAAAATCCATTAGTAAAGGCTTTTTGTATGTCATGATGAGATTTATGTGCATAATTAGAATGAAATAACCATAGGGGAAGTTCGCTTGACACTTTTAAGAGAATTTGGATTTATAAGTTAATTTATAACATAACTTATCCATATCATATTGAATTAAATCATGTTCCTTTCTTGATACGTGCTAGGAAATTCATGGGGAAAAACCCGCACATTTGGTTCCTTTGCAGAATCATGATTCACAATATATTCTGCATTTAAAAAAAGTTTGTATTAGAACAAAATTTGAAACAAAAAGCATGCCACAAGTAACTCTACAGTCTTGTCGCAATATTAGCAATTTCTGGGCACAAGACTGTAATGCTTCTTTTATTTCATATATATTTCTCTACCCTTCCTCCAAGATAGAAACATAGATAATTGACAGCTGAAAAAGTCCTAGTGGCCCATTGAGTCTGCCCGTTGAGTTTGTTTCTCTCTCTCTCTCTTTAATTAATTAATTAATTTGTTTGTTTATTATTTTTATATTTTATTTATTTATATTTTATTTTTTGTCAGATGATAAGACATGTGTTTATCCCAAGCATATTTAAACTCAGTTACTGATGACTGACCCACTGCCTTTGCTGGAAGTTAGTTTCAAGCTTCCACTACTCTTTCTGTGAAGTAATACTGTGTTTCCCCGAAAATAAGACATCCCCTGAAAATAATCCATCCTCCAAAAATAAGCCCTCCCCTGAAAATAAGCCCTTCCCCCAAAAATAAGCCCTCCCCAAAAATATTTAAACGCATGCGCAGCCGGTCCCCACCATTTCCTCTGGTTAGGGTTAGGGAGACAGAGCTGGAAATCAGGTAAGATGGCAAGAGGAGCCCCGTCTTGCTCCACGTGCCCCAAAATAATAAGACCTCCCAAAAAATAAGGCCAAGCGCTTATTTCGGGGTTCAAAAAAATATAAGACAGGGTCTTATTTTCGGGGAAACACGGTACTTTCTAACATTACTTCTGAACTTCCCTCCTGTCAGAGGTTTCAGAAGAGCATAGATATTTTAGATTCACAATTTTTGGCTCACACATCCTCTTAAGCTACAATGTAGTTTTGAATTAGTGTAATGTGTGAACCTAGGCAACTGTGAAATAGTCAGCAAACCGTGGTTTAAAATATTGTAATATTTTGTAATATAATGTGCAAATCCAGTCTGGAAGATATTTAATAGTTGTTTGAAAACTAGCAGCCTTGCTAAATGATTTTAGATCTGAATCTATTTATACTGCCCTGTCACTCAGTAGAAAATATTGTAACGTCTCATTGTGTCCTAATGATTGTTAGGAAAAGAAACCGAAATTTGTATCCATACAGTATCTGTCTTCAAACCAAGCACTTGGAAATGTTTGTGTAGAATTGGATTTAACTAACTTTAGATGGGCTGATCATCTTTCAAAGATAACTTGTCTGATACTTTCCCTTCTCCTGTTTATCTACATAAACAGCTGGGTGAGGTCTCCACCGGTTCAGGATTTGATAGCATCAGTAATGCTGATGATACCAAGCTTTACCTCTCTATCCAGGCTGCACAAATGAAGCTGTCAAGTTGCTGATGTATTATCTGGAGGCTATTTGGGTCTGGATGGGAAAGAACGGATTGTGGCTCAATCCTGACACAACTGAGTAGCTGTGGCTGTTTGGCCCCCCAGAACAGGGATATTTCCAGTGTTTTGTGCAACCTGGGGGGGGGTCCTCCTGGACTCCCCGCTACTGCTTGGAGAGCAGGTGGCAGCTGGGGCCAGGAGGGCCTTTGCATAGCTACTGTACGTCTCCTGCACCAGTATGTTTGTTTATTTATAGATTTAATTTATATGGCCAATCAATTCATACTACTATAAGCGGCCAGCATCACATCACACAACAATCAGGGGAGGGGGGCAGGCAGTAGTGGGTTCTAAAACCCGTTGCTACCGGTTTGCGCACGCGATGCTTCTGCGCAGAAACGCGGGCAGGTGGGCGGAGCCTCCTACCACCACTATCGGTTTGTAGAACCGGGCCGAACTGGGAGCAACCCACCACTGGAGGGAGGGAGAGAGAGGGAGAATAAATGAATGAGAGAGAGAGAGGGAGGGAGGGAGAGAGAAATGAGAGAGAAAGAGAGAGAGACAGACAGACAGAGAGAGACAGAGAGAATGGGATAGGGAGAAAGAGACAG
>QLTV01002537.1:1056811-1079093 GCA_003457575.1 Thermophis baileyi | reverse complement strand
AAAAGAAAGAGAGGGAGGGAGGGAGGGAGGGAACAAGGAGAGGAAGGAAGGACTACAAACCTGGCACTAGACGCAGCTTCGGAGGATAATCCAGGGCTGGAAGGGACCTGGAGGTCATCTAGTCCAACCCTACTCCAGCAGGACATTGTTAAAGTGAGTTTCTGTCTTTTGATCCTCCAGTCACATGACTACATAGCCACACCCACCCAGTCACATGACCCCCACCAAGCCACGCCCACAGAACCGGTAGGAAAAAAAATTAGATTTCACCACTGGTCTAATCCAACATTGAATGAGGATATAACCCGACACTGAATGAGACAGAATGCCAGGGGGGAAAAAATCCAGATTTTATTGACGTGAGGTGCTACACCACCTCCTAGGCACTGAACTAGAGGGCACCTTATGTGCTACATGAGACACAGAGTTAGGAACATATCACGTGGGGTGCAATGGCTACACCCAGAGTCCTAGAGTCAACTCAGCTATGCAGCAAGAGAGGCATCAGCACAAGGATAGCAATCACAACTTGAAGCAAAAATGCTGGAGTACCTGCTCCACGGGGGCAGCACTTCCGGTTACTCTTCCCCAGACCCAGCTGAAGGAACGTTGCTGTCTTTCATAAATAAGAGACAATCTATGCTGCCAAACAGGCTTGGCTAGAAGGTGGGTGAAGCTGTGTCCCGAGCTTTGTGATGACTTCATTGCAAATAGATCTCCCAAACTCAATCAACTCAGGTCATCTCTTACCCCCTTTTTTCTTGGACGATTAATAGTGGGATGCTATATATGAGCCTTACTAATGCGGCAATGACAATCTGCAGAGTAGCTGAGCCACAGAAAGGGGAGGGAAGATCTTCAAGCTAGAGAGCTTCAACAAAGCCAAAAAAAAAAAAAAATTAAAAAAAATGACAGTATTGTTGTGGTGTATTGGCTTTATATTCTATTGCAGTGGAATATAAGTAAATAACCAAAAGGAAGAGAGTAGAATTGGAGAGTTTTGCTTATGAGGAGGCAATCACACAGCCGCTTCAATCAGAGTTCACCCAGACCAAGCCCAAATTCCCAATCCTGTTCCTTTGGAAAGCTATGCGAAGACATCGCAGCTGCACATCAAAAGAATCGGCCGCGTCAAACCTACTTTGTCGCCGGCAGTCAGAGCCGCTAAACTGCTTGACCCCCTTGCCTCGCCTACGGAACAGACTGCTCTGGTCTCTGAGCTACTTGATGCTTTGCAGAGATGAAATGAGTTGTTTGCAGAACGGCAAAAGGAAAAGTCATCGCAGCAGGCCTCTACGTTGGCAATAAAGCTCTTCTCTCGCTGCTCCCTCCTCGTATGCTAATGCTGTCGTCAACAGGCACTTTTGAGTCCTTCTTGGTGCTGGCGGGGGAAACCTTTTCATAATAACGTTCAATCAGACCTCTTCCTGTAAGCTCAGGACCTCCACTGCACTGCTGGGGCCTTGAGCCACCCCTCCAATCACAAACAGCAGGTTGGGTGCCTCCAAACTAGCACAAGAGCAGCGCCCGGTAGGCATGGAGGGCAAAGGCTCCCATTTCTTCTTAGCCAGATTAAATCCTTCCGCAGATCCCAGAGGACTTGACTGGTTCCCTAGAAGAAGGAGAGAGAAAGATGGGTGAACTGAGCGGCAATTTCCTTTACCCAACTGAGTCTCTGCTGGCATTTGTCTCCGACTGCAGTGCCACACACTGAAGGCCTCAAAATCGCACACTCTGTTAATTAAAAGAGAACTGTGCAATTGAATTCTACCAAGCCAAATATCTCCCAGGATCTACTGCCAGGCATGTCTTGCTGCTGAAGCAAAGGATTTGACAGGATGCGTGGTGCTTTTGAAGGCGAGAGATTTCTGCAAGCCTGGAGCCAAAATTAAAAGCCGGAAATTGTGCCGAGAGATCTGGGCTCACTTTCTCACAGTAAGATCACATTGCCAACACCACAGGCCCTGCCTGCTGTAATTTCTCCATGAAAGCCAGCGAGACAGTGCCAAGGGATTCAGGATGCATATTTCCTAACTTCCGTTTCAAATCGGATCTTTTTGGATTTATTTATTTCATATAGAGAGTGCTTATATTTTATCTTTAGATGTTAAGTTGTGTAATATAGATTTTTTTTAAGGCCAAGAAAGCCGGAGAAAAAAATATACTGTTTGGTGTTGCTTTCGGTGGGGGCAGAAGTCACCCACAGCAGCTCTGCTATGATGGTAAGTCTCCACAGTTTATAGGAGATATTTTCATTGTGGAAATGAAGAACAAAACTTCCTTCAATCTACATAAGAAAAAAAAGGGGGGGGTATTACAACAGGAGATTGGGACAGGAAATGAGCTACAGGTTCAGGGCCAAAGGAAGATCCAGGACTACCCATCACACAACACCCAGATGAAGTGTCATTGCCAAACTGTACAACAGAACTTATGATACTAGTCTAACAAAGATGCAGAAGGAACTCAGTTACACAAGGGTGGAAGTGTAAAGAGGGGAGCAGAGGTGACAAGTAGAGGCACTGTCCATTTCAGGGGAAAGATAGACCACAACTAATTGTTGCTTGGGCTCATCATAAGATCTGTTCACACAAAGTATTATTAAATGCTTTTCTCCCCGCCTTCCACTCTAAACAGAATAAATGGTACCTCAGAAGATGGTAAAAAGACACAAAATAATCTGTACTACCACTTTGATCCTTTTCTGTTCAAAAGGGAGGAAAGTGGAATAACAGAAAATTGTCGCTTTGACTTAGTATAAGTGGAAATTAAGTTGCATTCAATTTTAGAGACTGTCCTGGTGTCAGCTACTGAGTTGAAATAATGTCTTATTGTTTGAATATATGCCTTCCTGTGCCAAGTGTGGCCTTCAACCAGAAAAAAACCTGCCCCTACCCCAAATAAAGTAGATAAACCTTTAAGAAGTCAAGGGAAATCATTTTCAACCCAATTGGTCTTACCCTTTTGCAAGAGGTATAAGCACACACAGCATACCCCTGAAAATATTCCCAACATTAGATTCCTCTTCCTATAAATCCATTTAAAAAAAACCACAAATGCCACAAGGCATACTCACAAAGTTTGTAGGAGGCAGAAGATGTTATTTACCTTACTAATTCTATTTATTACCTGAAAAGGTGGCTAAAGTGTAGCAAAACACAGATTCTATCTTCATTTATTTTTTTATTCTAGTCCGGAAATAGTATATATGACCTCATGTTTTTATGTTCCTCATGAATGGTTCTGGAGAATTCCCATAAGTTATACAAGGAGTTGGCTCTACTACTCCTGTTGCCTGCTGTTCTGACAGCATCCTTGGACTAGTTTGTAGCCCAGATGCTTGAGCTCAATTCATTGGATGTGCCAGAACTTAAACTGGAATATTTTGGCTACACAACATATCTCTTACCAGGCAACGTTCAGAACGGCACATATTCCAAATCTGCTTTTCCTCACTGCTTAAGTAATTCAGAAAAATGCTGCTGGCAGAACGCCAGGCGAGACAAGACCTTCTGACTTGTGTTGAATACAGTAAGGTTAATGGATGCTGAAGAATAGGACTAAAATGGAATGGCTAGGCCTTTGCTGCATCATATCATTGTGATGGTCGGCATTAGCAGAGGAAAAATAATGGTTTTATTTATTTTATTTATTTATTTATTTATTTTATAAAATTTATATGCCGCCCAACTCCCGAAGGACTCTGGGCGGCTTACATCATAAAAAATAAAACATATAAAAACAATTTAAAAAAGAAAGGGGAAAAAAACCCCCAACTATATTTAAAATAAAACATTCACATTCAAAATTTAGTCCTTGTACCTTGGCCCTCCCCCGCGGTCCCGCCAGCCGGCACTGTCTGGCCGACGGGACCTGAAGAAGGCCAACCCTGTGCGACCTCACTGGTCGATGGGAGGAATGTGGCATAAGGCGGTCACGCAGATAAACTGGTCCTGAGCCATGTAGGGCTTTAAAGGTAACAACCAACACCTTGAATTGTGACCGGAGCGCAATCGGCAACCAATGCAGCTCGCGAAGGATGGCACTTGTGTGGGTGTACCTTGGCACACCCATGACTGCTCGCGCAGCTGCATTCTGCATTCATTTTACTCCTAATCCGCTTGTTTTTCCCCCCGAAGCCATCTACTGCCTCTGCCCTTCGTTAGCTTTTGCCCAACCAATTTCTTAATAGTTTTCCCCAAGGGAAAAAAAGTTGTTAGGAAGAATGGATTTGCAGAAGTGACACACAGGAGAAGGATGAAGCATCTGCTCCTGGTACTCCGAGGCCTGGTCTTACGTCCACCTTGAGTAACAGCATCCTTTCTTGCCCTTCCAAATGAGTTTGCATCCAGAGATTTTTGTACCATATTTGCCGAGTGGCCTAGTTTTCACGTAACTGATACTGGCACGGTGTTTGCTGATCCAGCTGAAAACATGTCCTCCCCCCCCCCGCTTTGAATCTACATAAAAACACAGCCAAGCCATTTCAGGACAACTATTTATACAATTCTCTTGATTACCGGAGAAGAGTATTTGCAAAACCTCTAAACATTAAAGAAACTGTGTGAGCAAAACTGCAATAGCCTCTGTGTTCACACAGGTGTATTACTCCTCTGATTTTCAAGCAACAGGGCCAACACCAGAATCCACTCTGGGTTATCACCTTGATTGACAAACCCAGCCCTTTTCCTCTTTTGTAGAACATGTCTCCAAACAAAGAAATCCATCAGAAACAAAATTTGCACTACTGCACATCCAAGAATGACTTGAAGAATGACCTATTACTCAACCTCGACTTCATGTTAGCTATATGCAGTTAATCCTCAACTTACAACCACAATTGGGAACAGAATTTTCATTGCTAAGCAAGGCAGATGTTAAATGAGTTGCATTCAATGTCATGACCTTTTTCCCCATGGTTATTAAACATTCGGTTGTTAACCGAATGACACGGTAGTGAAGCAAATATGGCTTTTCCCACTGACTTTGTGTCAGCCCTGAAGCTGGCCTGACTGAGGCCATTTTGGGACTTCAGCGCTGACACACCGGAGAAGAGGGCTGGGGGGAGGGGGAATAGAGATACTGTAGTTGGGTTGTTGTAGCCAAAACAAAATGCTTTCTCGTGGGAACCAAGGACATTCCTGCAGGTGCTCGGAAGGAGAGGATGGGAGTCATCTAGCAACTGGACCCCCTTTTGGCACGCGAACCAAAAAAGGTTCGCCATCACTTATCTAACCATTCCCATTGAAATACATTTGCTTACAAAAATCTTCATTTCTCCTTGGTGAAATGGTGGGCAAACTTGGTGAAATGTGGGCAGAAGTAGCCTGCAATACTGCCATGGTGGCACAGTGGTTAGAATGAAGTATTGCAGGGGTTTTTCTGCCCCCAGCCAGGGGTTTGATCCTGACCGGCTCAAGGTTGACTCAGCCTTCCATCCTTCCGAGGTCGGTAAAATGAGGGCCCAGATAGTTGGGGGGCAATAGGCTGACATTGTAAATCATCCAGAGAGTGCTGTGAAGCTCTACGAAGCGGTATATAAGTATAACTGTTATTGCTAAGTGCTATCGCTGTTTCTCCAAGGAATTAACTAAGATTCAAGATTATGGATTTGCTACACTGTGCAGTCCAAGAGGTTTTTTTTTTCCTCTGCAAGCTCCTTTGATAAGATAATGGTCCTTTTAGTTGGATTTCTCTGACGTAAGTCTTTAGAAGTTCAACTAAAAGGATAGTATGTACAACAAATTTAGGCTATTGCTAGCCCAAGATATCTCAACTCTTAAAAGATTTGGCTCCTGTTACAATTTCAGCCAAGTCTCTATTTTTAGAAGCAACATTCTCAAATACTTTCTGCACGATTCCTTGATAAATATGCTCAGTTGGAAACAGTAGCTGATTTTATCCCCTTCTGCTTAGCTGGAGTCAGTGTTATTCATGTGCACAATAATTGGAAAGTTTCAGAGAGTTTAAAGGAGGATTGGAAAGGGATATATCCTTTCCCGCACGTATGAATCAAACTGGATTCCTACACAAGGAAGCCGGCCATTATTGTTCTTATTGATATTATGATCACTGTTTGTGGAGGTAAAATGTATAAAACACATAACACAGAGTGTATGGCAAGGTTTTAGAAGCAGATGCTCATTGTCACAGCTTAGTTTCTTTTCTTGGGAAGACAGACTGATGAAATAGTAAAAAGCAGTTCTTCCAAAATAAATCAAATGTGAAAAATACAGACTCATCAGCTGTGAATGCCACCAGTGGTCCCATCAAATCTTCTATTCTCTTTACCTAGACTAGGCTCCAGTCCTTCAAAGTCTTTCCAGAAAATTCCCCGAGACCCTTGAAACAGAGACGTCAAATGCTAAAACAGGGCGTAAAAGTGTAAAGCCTCTATTATGCCACTAAAATGGCACTTTCGTGTTGTTGTTTTTAACTTGCTGCAGAGTCATCATTTGCTGTGCCTACGCCGTTATTAACACACCCTGCACAATAGCATAGAAAAATTAAGAGACATTGTTTTGGCTAGAATAGAAAATTAGACAGAGAAAAACAGTCGAATATCAAACTGGTGGGTTTTTTTTTAAAGGTTTTCAAAATGAGTAAGAATCTCTTACTTAAGACAAATAAGAAGTGAGTGAGGTATTTGAATGAGATAGGTAGGGTTTATTTATTTTAAGGATCTAAAATATTCCCCAGCTCAGAAGAGCAATGGAAACCATCTCATGTGTTGAGCCAGGATTCCCGGATCAACAACACTCACCAAGGCCACCAGCTACTACCACACGTCCACCAAGGTGGCCAGCTACGAAGTCAGCCCTTTTGTCTCTCATGCGGATGGCCCGGCTCAGCCGACTCCAAGACCCTAATTGGAAAATTGGAGAGAGAAAGAATTTAGCTTCATCTAAAGCAGGGGTGTCAAACACAAGGCCTGCGGGCCGCACCCAGCCCACGGGGTGCTTAAATCTGGCCCGCAGAGGACCAGGCCATAGTGCCTCTGGCAGCCAAAACGGGGTGCAGGGGGCCGCGTGCAGCCCCCCGTGCCCCGTTTTGAGCCTGGACGGCCTCCTGCAGCACTTTGCCGGCCAAAATGGGGCGTGGGGGGTGTGTGCCTCCCCGCACCCCATTTTGGCCGGCAAAGTGCTGCAGGAGGCATCCGTACCATCTACCCCCCTCCCAGCCGGCCCGTGGAGAACTACAATGCTGATCCGGCCCTCAAAGAAATCCAGTTTGACATCCCTGATCTAAAGATAATAAAGGCTATATAGGTAGCCCTTGACTTATAACCATTCATTTAATGATGGTTTGAAGTTACAATGACCTCGTAAAAAGTGATTTACGACCTGTCCTTGAAGTCACAACCATCACACACACACACACACACACATACACAAAGTCATGGGACTGCTATCTGGGTATTTGGCAACCAGCTCATATTTACGATGGTTGCAAATCATGTGACCCTGATCTGCAACCTTCCCGTCAGTTTCTGACAAACCAAGTCAATTAGGGAAGCTGGATTTGCTTAACGACTACGATTCACTTATCAACCATGTGATTCAATTAACTGCAATGAGCCACTTAAAAACCATGGTAAAAATGGTTGTACTGTAAATTTGGGGCCGGTGGTGTGATGACGAGGTGGCACAGTGGTTAGAGTGCAGCACTGCAGGCTACTTCAGCTGACTGCTAGCTGCAGTTCGGCGGTTCAAATCTCACCGGCTCAAGGTTGACTCAGCCTTCCATCCTTCCAAGGTGGGTAAAATGAGGACCCAGATTGTTGGGGGCAATATGCTAACTCTGTAAACCGCTTAGAGAGGGCTGTAAAGCACTATGAAGCGGTATATAAGTCGAAGTGCTATTGCTATTGCTATTGACTTGATTAATGACTGCGTTGCTTAGTGACCAAAATTCCAATCCCAATTGGGATCGCAAATGGAAAACTATCTGTAGTTAGCTTTGACAAATAGAAGCACCAAGAACTCCTGTTTCTGAGTCTGGAAGCTAAGCAGGAGTGGATCTGGTTAATTCTTGATCACCACAGGGTCAATGGTAAGCTACTCGCAGGTTTGCCAATAAAATCTCCTGATTGAATCAACAGTCACCAAGAATTGAACTTGACTTGGAGACAACTTGAGAGCCATGGTGGCACAGTGGTTAGAATGCAGTACTGCAGGCTACTTCTGCTGACTGCTGACTGTCAGCAGTTCGACAGTTCGATTCTGACCGGCTCAAGGTTGACTCAGCCTTCCATCCTTCCGAGGTTGGTAAAACGAGGACCCAGATTGTTGAGGGCAATATGCTAACTCTGTAAACTGCTTAGAGAGGGCTGTAAAGCACTATGAAGCGGTATATAAGTCTAAGTGCTGTTGTTATTGCTATTAAAAGGCATTTATAATTATTAAGAAGCCTGAATTCAAAGATGGAATTTAACAGGATGATGACTGCATGTTCTAATCTGGGTGTGTGAAAACTATGGACAGTCCTTGACTTATAGCCATTCGTTTAGTAATCATTTGAAGTTGCAATGGCACTGAAAAAGAGGGCTTATGACCATTTTTCACATTTGTTGTCACCTTTGCAGCATCCCCATGGTCACATGATCAAAATTTGGACACTTGGCAATTGGCCTATATTTATGACAGTTGCCGTGTCTCAGGGTTATGTGATCACTTTTTGCGACCTTCTGACAAGCAAAGTCAATGGGGAAGCCAGATTCACTTAACCGTATTAGTAAATTAACAAATTAACAACTGCAGTGATTTAACAACTATGGCAAGGAAGGTCGTAAAATGGGACAAACTCACTTAACAACTGTCTTGCTTAGCCACAGAAACTTTGGGCTCAACTGTGGTCATAAGTTGAGTATCTGAACTTTGCCTATTAACGAGACATAATAATAAACGTAGGATTCACAATTCTTCCACTTAATTTGCACACCTACATCTCTCGTTTACCTTCCTCTAAGTCAAACATCTCCACGGTGTTGACAAAGTGGGGCCGGGAATAGAAGTTATGGGGGCCGGGCTGCTGCAGTCCTCCCAAGCTGAAGAAGCAACCCTCAGCCATGGCACAGCTGGCAAAGGCACGCCGACTGGGCACGCTGGGGTAGCGTGTCCAGCTTCTCACTTCCAGATCAAACGCTTCAAAGGCTGTGACGGGCAGCTTGCCTTGTCTTCCTCCTATGGAAATCAGAGACACCATGACTGCAAATCACTCATGAAGTATAGCAAAGTGTAGCAAAACTGAAGAAATATACAACAATTTCTACTGAATTCCAAAGCCAGGTAAATACCTTTTACGGCAGAGTCCTAAAGGCAGCTAAGTTAAGATCTTGTGAAAACAAGACAAAAGCCACCAAGCTCAGTTCAACTTCAAAATGTTTAACATGTTCAAAAACAGAATAACAGAGTTGGAAGGGACCTTGGAGGTCTTCTAGTCCAACCCCCTTCTCAAGCAGGAGACCCTGAATACCATTCCAGACAGGTGGCTATCCAGTCTCTTTTTAAAAGCCTCCAGTGATGGAGCACCCACAACTTCTGAAGGCGAGCAGTTAATTGTTCTCACTGTCAGGAAATTTCTCCTTAGTTTTAGGTTGGTTCTCTCTTTGATTAGTTTTAGATTTGATTTAATTAGTTTTAGAGTAGTGTTTTTAGATTTTTTTTTAGATTAGATTAGTTTTAGATTAGATTAGATCTGCCTGGCTGCACACCCCACAATTAATGAGTAGGTGAACATTTCCAAAACTGTCATCTGTAATGGAAATCTTTTCCATTCCATAAAGAACCCCAATGCCTATGAATGATCCAAGATCAAGCCACAAAGCAGGTGTAAAACATTATGTAGTGATTCCTTGCTGAAAGATAATATGACCCATTAACCTATTAAAAACAATGACAGCCACGTTGGTTCATGAAGGAAAGAAACGTTGCAACTAAAATAATACAAAAATGTCCACAAGCTTGTGAGATTTCTCCAGAAATCTTTCATCAGGCCTGATGTTCCAAAAAGCAGAGGATAGGAAAGAAGCCAGGAAGTCTAGCTTTTCCCCCCCCCTCACCTGTTTATTCACAATACTTTGTGCTCGAAGAATTCTGGAGAATTTGAAAGCCTGCACTCTTCTTTGTGTCTCTTTGGTAAGCCTCAATAAAGGCTTACCCAGTGGTGAAATCCAATTTTTTTTTACTACCGGTTCTGTGGGCATGGCTTGGTGGCGTGGGGTGGCTTGGTGGGCATGGCTTGGTGGGCGTGGCAGGGGAAGGATACTGCAAAATCTCCATTCCCTCCCCACTCCTGGGGGAAGGATATTGCAAAATCCCCATTCCCTCCCCACTCCTGGGGGAAGGATATTGCAAAATCTCCATTCCCACCCCACTCCAGGGGAAGGATACTGCAAAATCCCCATTCCCTCCCCACTCCTGGGGGAAGGATATTGCAAAATCTCCACTCCCACCCCACTCTGGGGCCAGCCAGAGGTGGTATTTGCCGGTTCTCTGAACTACTCAAAATTTCCGCTACCGGTTCTCCAGAACCTGTCAGAACCTGCTGGATTTCACCCCTGGCTTGACCTCATTATGGGCGCTGGATTTCTATCTCAGGGTAACAAACTCTGGATCAAGCATTTATAAAATGATATTTGATCATTTCTTGATATTTATGGGTCCTCGACTTAAGACCAGAATTGGGACCAGAATTTCTGTTGCTAAGTAAGTTGTTAAGTGATTTCATGACCTTTTTTTGCCACGGTTGCTAAGTGAATCAGCGCAGTTAAGTGTGGTCATTAAGCAAATCTGGCCTCTTTCAATGTTTGTGGAAAGCTAGCTGGGAAGGTCGTCCATGGCATTCGCATGACCCTGGGACACTGCAATCCTCCTAAATAATGCAGTTGCCATGTGCCCAGATTTTGATCACATGACCGTGGGGAATGCTGCGACAGTTGTAAGTGTGAGGATCAGTTGTAAGTCATTTTTTTTTCAGTGCCAATGTAACTTTGAGCAGTCTCTAAAACAAACCATTGTAAGCCAAAGACCACCTGTAATTGGAATGTGGAGATTGATATCTCCACCTTACCTGTGGCTGGGAAGCTTCTGTGACCAGAGTTTGTGGTTAAGTATAATCCAACTCATCTACAGCCAGGCCCTGTTGGCTGAATCCTTACCCATCACGTAGATCTTGTTCCCATGCAAGAAAGTAGAAGCCCCATAGCAAGGTGTCGGCATGGACGGTAAAGACTGCCAATGATCCTTAGCTGGTTCATACATTCGCAGGAGAGCTTGTGGAGACGTGTCTGCACCCATTCCACCTAAAGCATAAACCACTCCATCTAAGAAAAGGAGAAATGGGTCCATGTAAAAGGGACAATTGATGGAAATAAAATAAAAAAAGCAACTTGTAATTCTACCTTATGGTGCCAGGGTTTTTGCTTTTATTGTTTTATGGGTTTTGGTTTCGTAGCACTGTTGTGAGAATCAGGACTCTTAAGATTGATGTCCCTGTTAGCCTGTCAATCAATCAATCAACAACTAACCAACCAACCAACCAACCAATCTTGCCTTCCCTCTAATTCCAACCCTCATGTTAAGGAGAATACATGGCAGAGGTTTTCTTACCAGCTGGTAAAGTTTGTGTGAACCCTGAAGTGAACCTGGCTGAGGCATCTTGGAGGCTTCAGGGTTGCCACAAGGAAGAAGAAGGGATAGGGAGGTGTGTGTGTGTGTGGGGGGGGGAAATAGCTAGCAGGGGGTTTGTAGTCAAAACAAGAAAGTTTTCCTGTGGGAACCAAGGACATTCCAACAGGTGGCTGGGGAGAGGAGGAGTGGAGTAACCAAGCAACCAGCCAGCACCTCAGTTGGACAATGTGACTGATGACTTGGGAGAAGGGGGAACTTTTACTTTTTAATTAGGTGAAAACCGCGGGGACCTTCAGAGTCGGTTTTCACCAGTTGTGCCAATATGAAGTATCCAATAAATCGTTCCCTGAGGAATATATCTTCCTCGGAGTTCTGCTTTCTTTGGGTGCATTACTTGGAATGCTGACAGTTTGCTTGGATAGGAAAAAAACAAAATCCCTTTATTTCCATATTTAACATGTCTTAACATCAACATCCAGTATTTTCTCTGTGGCAGGACAGGTTTCCAGTAAACGTTGTATCATAGAGTTTTCCGCCAGCTCAAAGACTGAGGGTGAAGGAGTTTAACTCAGCCACGAGGTAGAATTCTAAATAATCTATACCGGTGTTGAGACTTTGGCAGCTTTAAGATACGTGGATTTCAGCTCCCAGAATTCCCCAGCCAGCCATGCTGATGATCCAAAGACATACAGGTAGTCCTCGACTTACGACCACAATTGGGGCCAGAATTTCTGTTGCTAAGCAAGGCGGTTGTTAAATGAGCCACACCCAATTTTATGACCTTTTTTGCCCATTTTGTTAGTGAATCATTGCAGTTAAGTGAATTGTGCAGTAATTAAGCGAATCTAGCTTCCCCCTTCGACTTTGCTTGTCAGAGGCTGGCTGGGAAGATTGCAAATGGCAATCACGGAAACCCAGGCTGCTGCAACTGTTGTAAATAGACACTGGTTACCAAGCATCTGAATTTTCATCACATGACTGTAGGGATGGTGTGACGGTCGTAAGTGTGAGTACCGGTGATAAGTCCCTTTTTTCAATAACTCTGAATGGTCACTGAATGGTTGTAGGTCTACAGTTACCTATACCTGGCACTCTAAACTCTAGGACAAAAAGATTATAAAATCCTTTTTTCTGACTGCTGTCAATTTGAAACACAATGTCACTGGAAGTCACGCCATAGTTGCACTATATTCTGTGTGGGTCAGATCCCACAAAATAATAATCTTAATTTCACACAAAATGACAATCTTAAAGAAAAAGTGGGAAGATTCTTGTGGAATGTTGTGAAAAGTTCCCTGATGGTTATGGCAATTAAATGTGGATGCTGGCTGAGGAATTCTGGGAATTCGAGTCAGACATCTTAAAGCTGCCGAGGTTGAGAAACACTGATCTACTACACAAAAATCTAAACAATTTGAAACCAAGGTATTTAAAGTAGTGGCTATTTTTGTACTAGCTCGCCTTTGCTGCTAGATCTAGAGCAGGGGTGTCAAACTCAATTTCATTGAGGGCCACATCAGGGTTGTGTTTGCCCTTGGGGGACTGGGGTGGGCATCAGAGGTGGGTTTCAGCAGGTTCTGACCAGTTCTGGAGAACCGGTAGCAGAAATTTTGAGTTGTTCGGAGAACCGGTAGCGGAAATTTTGAGTAGTTCGGAGAACCAGTAAATACCACCACTGACTGGCCCCGCCCCCATCTATTCTCTGCCTCCCGAGTCCTAGCTGATTGGGAGGAAATGGGGATTTTGCAGTAACCTTCCCCTGGAGTGGGGAGGGAATGGAGATTTTGCAGTATCCTTGGCAGCCCCTGAAGTTGGAAGTCCAAGACAAGGGAAACCCTTCTAGGCATTTTGCTTTATTACAGGGGTGTCAAACTCTATTTCACTGAGGGCCGCACCAGGGTTGTGTTTGACCTCGGGAGGCCGGGGTGGTGTAGCTGGGGTGGGCGTGGCCAGCTCGTCACTCGTGTTGGGGGCGCCTGTGGTGGCCCGAGTGCTCTGCCAGTGAAAACAGGCTCCGGAGTTCCATTTTTGGCTGTGATGGCCTCCTGCAACCCTCTGCCAGTGAAAACAGAGCTCAGGAGGGCTGTGTGTGGCCCTCCTGAGCTCCGTTTTCGCTGGCAGAGGCACCGCGGGCCAGTCCTTCGCTGTTTCCAGGGCGGCCCCACGGGCCAGATCTAAGTACCCCACGGGCCGGATCTGGCCTGCGGGACTTAAGTTTGACACCCCTGATCTAGAGGAACAACTGTCTTGTAACACTCTCACAAACAGATAAAGAAAGTTAAGGGGCAACATGACGTCGTAGCTTTCTGAAGCATTGTCCTTGCTAAGAAAAAGGCACTTGGGTAAAACTGACTGACAAGCTGGCACGTCAAATCCATCGAATAACTATAGCCGATATAGTGGGATCCATCCTTTTGTTTTTATTCTTTATTCTTTCATTTTATACTTACTGAAGTTCTTATGGATGTTATCTGCTCTGAAGTAGGTCTTTACAAAGGGCAGGATGCACATTAAAAAAGACAACAAATAAATAAAATGAACAAAATAATAACTAACGATACACAAAGGAAATATTCAAGGGTCTTTTAGGCTTAATGCAAGTTATGGCCTCACAGAAATTACTGAAGAAACTCAAAGCAGAGAAAGGGACAAGAGACGCTATCCCTTTGCCACTATCGGCAAATGCTACAGCAAGGCAATGCAGCAAGTTTACATAATCACTTTTTATCATATTTATAGGCTGATGCTACAGCATGCCATCATTCTTCTGATTCTTCCATTGTAGGCCTCCATTTAGCTTTCTCATCCTTCCTGCTCAACTAGACCAACTCTCATAGCCACCACGGCCATGGACTTGAAAATCTGCATGTAACTGATCAAAATGACTGGTGAGGTGTTGAATTCAGATGGAAATGAAATTCTGGATCGTTTGGGGATTATGTGGGGGAGGGATTAACATCTTTATATGTAGAATTGCAAGTGCTAGGCTATGGGATCATCAGAATGAGCCCCTTCAGATGTTTCTCTGGCATTCAAAGAAAAGTTTCTATTAATAAATAACTAGTAGAAAAACTTGAGATCTCTCCTGTGCATGAATTAGAATACTAATTGCTAGAATTAAATATTACCTTCTTGTTCTCACTGGCTTAGATGCCTGCATAATTAAAAGCCCATGTGGGCCTTTTAATGCACAAGGTGCACAGTTCATTGCAGCAATTTAACGGGGAAGTCAAGAAATATAATCCTTCAGTCATCAGCCCGTATTTTATCTTCTATCAAAATAAAGCATGATTTGCCTTTCTTATTGTCTAAACTCCTCTAGGGCAGCAATAATAGCTCTTGCACAATCTATGTTGCTTTTATTAAGGCAATTCATATTTTAGAGCCCTCAACAGGAAAACTATTTCAATTTCTTGACTTGTTGCTTTGCTTTTTCTGATTCACACCCCCATCATTAGCCCCAAACTGGAGATGTACTGAAATATTATTTTTATTACTCAGAAAATACAATGGCTGTGCTACCTTAAGATGATAAAACCTGTAGTCCAACACATTTGGAAACAACAAGCTGGAGATCCCAAAGGTTCTTTTCCTTTCCAAAAGGCAATGGGACTTTCTTGGTTTTGTTTTATTTATTTCTTCAGTAAGAACTGAAGAAGCTTCTTGGATGAGAAGCAAAACATTTTCAAGGAAAATAAAACCAAGAAAGTCCAGTTGCCTTTTGGAAAAGCATATTTTGGGACAACCATGACCTAGATGACTGAGAATCTTCATAGACAACAAGCTGGAGAAGACTGCTATGAGTGCATTTTTCTCTCTTTAGGTTGGATACCTGGATAACTGCAGATATATTTAGATTCCAAGTGCATCAGACCCAACCAGCCTGTCATTAATTATGGGCAATATTGACTAATATCGAGAGGGCTACAAATTACAGTAGAACTTCTGGTCACGAACGCTTCTGACCACGACCAAATCGGGTTCCAACCAAAAAATTCACAATTTTTTTCCCCCGGCCAATTTCCCCTTCCGTGCCATTTTTTTTTTTGTAAGTGCCAAATTTCCAAAATTAGGTTCGGGTCACGACCAAATCAGGTTGGGACCAAAGTTATGGAACAAATTATGGTCGTGACCAGAGGTTCTACTGTACATGCAGAACATGTTCATCTTCTTCCATTCTAGCAGAACATGATTTGGCTGCCCTAATTCCATAATCTAGATAATTGTGAAAGGAATGCTATCCTCTTCCTTTCTTTATCAACAATCAATCCTCCAAAATGATCTGATAAATCAATATCTGAAAACAACATCCTCCAGATCTTTGGGACTCCAATTCCCACCACCCCTAGCTAAATGTCAGAACTGATAGCAGAAGTAGCCCAAAACAATTGAAGATGGCCAGGATAATATACAGAAGCAGTATCTTAACCAATGATTTGAGGTGGATTTGGTTCCAGCAGTAAATCTGGGAAAATTAATAAGCAACTAACTTTCTTTTCTTTTCTTTTCTTCTTTCTTTCTTTGTTTCCTTCCTTCCTCTTCCTTCCTTCCTCCCTCCCTCTTTCTTTCTTTCTTTCTTTGTCTGTCTTCCTTCCTTCCTTCCTTCCTTCCTTCCTTCCTTCCTTCCTTCCTTCCTTCCTCTTCCTTCCTTCCTCCCACTTTTCTTTCTCTTTCTTTCTTTCTTTCTTTCTTTCTTTCTTTCTTTCTTTCTTTCTTTCTTTCTTTCTTTCTTTCTTTCTTTCTTTCTTTCTCNCTTTCTTTCTTTCTTTCTTTCTTTCTTTCTTTCTTTCTTCTTTCTTTCTTTCTTCTTTCTCTTCCCCCCTCTCTTTCTTTTCACATTGGAACCCCCCCCCCCATCTCCCACACAGAGGGACTCTTACTTCTTAGCAATGGAAGAAACAATTTCTGAAAGAACCCAAGGACCATATTCCTCATAACTAACTGTGCCCCTTTGTTGTTGTTGTTCAGTTGGTGAAATCATGTCCGACTCTTCACGACCCCATGGACCACAGCACACCAGGCTCTCCTGAACTCCACTCTTTCAGAGTTTGCCCAAAATCAGGTTCATGGTGCCGATGACACTATCTAACTAAACCCTGCCCGTACTCCCTAAAAAATTCTTCCTCAGACTTCTTCCATGAGTGACATAATAGAATAGAATAGAATAGAATAGAATAGAATAGAATAGAATAGAATAGAATAGAATAGAATAGAATAGAATAGAATAGAATAGAATAGAATAGAATAGAATAGAATTTTTTATTGGCCAAGTGTGATTGGATACACAAGGAATTTGTCTTGGTGCATATGCTCTCAGTGTACATAAAAGAAAAGATAAGTTCGTCAATCTGGGCCCAGCAGTCTGTCTTTCCAGAAGACAACCTGTTGAGGAAGGCTTACTTTGTTCCCTGTACGGCATGGCATCCTACCCTACTCTACTCACAATTGCTTTAAGACCCAAGCTAGCTGTGCTCTGGTAGACCCTAGCAACTGCCTCACTTGGGTATCTGCTCCTTCTAACAAATATAACACATGAACAACACTGGGATACCAGGCTATCACAACTAATTATATTCGCCACGTAGTATCCCTGGAGACACCATGGCAACCCAACCGTGCTGCCAAATTCTGCTTCCAGCACAGCCTCCCCACCACTCTGCACATAGTAAGGGAGGGTGGGAATACAAGAGAAGGTTTCTACTCCCAATCTGAGAGGAGGGACGCAAAAGTACTAGCTAACCATGTCCAGAATTTCTTGCAGATCTTAATTGATTTGCATCTGTTGTTAGCCTCCTTTTCATTAAGTCAGGTTGCCAAATATGACATCAAGAAGATACAACAGGCTCCCTTGTCTGAACAATCACCTCTAACTCCAGGTCCGGATGGAAACCTACAATTGTGATTTCCGACAATGGCTCACAAGCTCCTTTTTGTTCCACCAAGACAGCAGAGGCACACCGAGAAAGGCAGAATCCCTCAGGCACTGGCTGGAAAAATAAATTCCCTATTTCTTGGCGAGATTAAAAAATCAGATAATGATAGAGAGGCATAAGCAGCCAATCTTATTTTAGAGAGTTATGACAGAGATGTTTAAAAAGATAAAACGCCCTGAGAGAAATCACTGCAGCCAATTTCTGGAACCGATATGCGGTAATTAAATCCTGCGTAATTAAATCAAACAGATGAAATGAATCAGTTATATAATCGCTCCTTTGAACCAGCCATTCAGGCAGCTTCATTTTTTTCCTGGCTTAAGGCAGGACAACAGGATGTATTGATACACATGATCAGGGTGTAATATTAAAAAATTACTGAATGGGGTGAAGAAAATTGATGATTCTGAGCCAGTGGTGGGATTCCAAATCTTTTCCTACCGGTTCTATGAGAGTGTGCTTTGCGCGTGCGCATGCGCTTCGTGCACGCAGCTGTCAAAGACCACCCTCGGTGTCAGCGCTGGTGAGCTGAACTCTTGTTTAGCTCAGCTGAGGTGCAGCAATCTGCTCTGCTGCGCGAATCAGCTGAGCTAAAAAACAAGGGAATATAGGACAGGGAACGGCAGGGGTAGGAGGGCAGGGCCAGCCAGAGGTGGTATTTGCCGGTTCTCCGAACTACTCAAAATTTCCGCTACCGGTTCTCCCGAACCGGTCCAAACCGGCTGAATACCACCTCTGATTCTGACCAACTAGGACTGACACAAATCAGAGGCAGAGGACCGGCTTGGCAGGAAGATGTGTTTGTTTATTTATTTGTTTGTTTGTATTGAAGATTTGTTTATTTATTTATTTTGGGAGAGGACCAGCTTGGCAGGAAGATTTTATGTATGTATGTATGTATGTATGTACAGTATGTATTTATTATTTTATATTTCTGCCCATCTCAACAGCAGTGACCCTCCCAGGGTGATGCACAGAGGATTAAAACTTAATGCAACCAAGAGAACTTAGTATCAATATACTTATAACATATAATATGTGTTGGACCTGAACAATCCAGTATTAATATGTAAAGACCAATTAGAGAAATCCATCAATAGGGCCGATTTAACCTCCTGGTCCCAATGCCAGGGTAAACATCCAGATCTATAATGCCAACAGGAGGATCAGGGTTTTCCAGTTTTTGGGGGGGGGGGAATACTTTTTCATGGGGCAGACCAGCAACACAGAAGTCACAGCTCCTTGGTCCCATGAGAAGACATTTTCTACCCCGAGGTAGAAGGGACCCAGAGGATGCCAACCCTGATGAGTGGGCAGAACCAGCTGGATGGTTTTGCAAGTATATTGGTTTTATGTCAATAGAGTAGAATGGGCATGCTGCAGATCCTGTCAGCCAAAGAGTGTCGGCTGGTGGGGACCAGAAGATGAGATTTTTCTGCTGTGGCCCCTGCTCTACAGAACATTCTCCCTTTGCAGATCAGAACAGCTCCAACCCTGTCAGCTTTTAATAGGGTCCTAAAAACTTGGCTATGTTCCTGGGGCAGAGTCCCTTGGGAGTTGGGCGGCATAGAAATATAATAAATAATAATAATAAAAAACAGTGTGTGTTAAGAGCCCTGTTTCCTGCTGTATTGCTAACTGGCCAAGTATCTTGCTTCGATGCATATATATTTTTTTACTGTTTTTATTGTTTTAAAATGTTTTTAGTACTTTTACTTGTAATATAGTTTTTGAATTGTAAGCCACACAGAGTCATTAACTGAGATGGGTAGTTATAGAAATTGAATGAATGAATGAATGAATGAATGAATGAATGAATGAATGAATCAATCAATCAATCAATCAATCAATCAATCAATCAATCAATCAATCAATGTAGGGTTTTTTGTGATAACCAGCATCTTGAATTGCAGCTGGAAGCCCATTGGAAGCAAAGACTGTGAGTTAACTTATTCAAAGTTGCTTTGAGAGATAGGCTAAAATCAACTAAAGGAAGCTTAGTTCCTCCTGTCAAAGAAACAAAAACGGATCTCATGATGAATATTGACCCTTTGTTGTGGGGTTTGTTTTTTTTTTGCCTTCTCCACACTATTTACGGACAACAAGCTTGGAACAAAGCTAACAGCTGAAAATCATTCTGTAGTGATATTTGTAAACAGATTTAGCCACAGGCTGGTTATTGAACTAATTGTGTCTCTTAACAACACAACTGCACCAAAAAGAGGACATATCTGTGATATGAGAGACTATCCAGCTTGACTAGCCCTTCCAAAGATAGTGCTATATAAAAATATTGTACTATCATCCACATCTTCTCTACTAAAAAGATAAAAATCAGCTGTGTCCGACCCTAGAGCACGGTGCTCATCTCCGTTTCTTGGCCGAGGGAACCAATGCTGTCTGAAGACAATTTCCATGGGTCATTGGCCAGCATGGCTATATGCCAAAGGCACAAGGAACAGGTTGGGACCAACCCACCAAAGTGGTACTTATTTTATCTACTCACATATGCATGTTTTCGAACTTCTAGGTGGGCAGGAGCTGGGGAAAGTAATAGTAGCTCACCCCATTGCACAGAGTTCGGGTCTTGAACCTGGGCTGTCAGTTCTCCAGCTGACAAGGTCAGCGTCTTTAACCACTGGGCCATCGTGCCCCTCTACTATAAAGAGAATAACGTTGTCTTAAGCCGATGGACATTAAAGTTCTACAAACCGGGAGAACACCATGTCTGAGAAAGCTTGTTTGGGATAAAGATCAGTCTACTCCCATCTTTCTTAAAGTCTGAAGCTATCTGGATGGAAGCAGAAGCTGAGAGCTCTGCCTTCTAAACTTGGCACCCACCAGATGTATGGACTTAAATCAAGGCTGCCATTTTTGGGCTCCATATCTCTTTGCTGCCATCTAGTGATAATTGAATTTCCAGAGAGCCTCCAAAGCACAGTGCAGCTCTTTTCATCTCCCCTCTTCAAATCTACTAAAGAGGAAGACTGTCGAGAGGGGATGTAATATCGGAGCCACCCTTTTGAGATTCTTTGAAGGCCTCCGAGAGGCAATGCAGCTGCTGCTTCTCATCTCTGTCTTCTCATCTTTATATTATCATCTACTTATATTTATTTATATTAATATTTATATTATCATCTGTCTTACACATTGGCAAAAAAAATCAGAACACCAAATACAAGCTGGGCAGATGCAACCTCGTAGATGACCCTCACTCTGTCAAGGACCTTGGAGTACTCATCTCCAACGACCTAAGTGCCAGAGATCACTGTAACAGCATTGCCAAAAAAGGCATTAAGAGTTTTTAACCTAATCTTGCGAAGCTTCTTCTCAGGTAATATTGTACTGCTAACTAGGGCATACAAAACCTTTGCTAGACCAATTCTTGAATACAGCTTGTCTGCCTGGAATCCGCACTACATATCGGACATTAATACAATTGAGCGAGTCCAAAGATATTTCACGAGAAGAGTCCTCCACTCCTCTGCTCACAACAGAATACCTTATGCCACCAGGCTTGAAATTTTGGGCTTGGACAACCTACAACTACGCCGCCTACCGTCTGACCTAAGCGTAGTACACAAAATTATCTGCTACAACATCCTACCTGTCAACGACTACTTCAGCTTCAACCTCAATAATACATGAGCACACAATAGATACAAACTCAATAGATACAATAGATACAAACTCGATTGCAGAAAATACGACTTCAGCAATAGAGTGGTCAGTGCCTGGAATGCTCTACCTGACTCCGTTGTTTTTCATCAAACCCCCATAGCTCCAACCTTAGACTGTCTACCATGGACCTCACCCCATTCCTAAGAGTTCTGTAAGGGGCATGCATAAGCGCACCAGCGTGCCTACGGTCCCTGTCCTACTGTCCCCATTATTCGTATCCATTTCCTGTGTTCATATTCATGTTTATACTTATACCTGTTATCTTGTACATGTATGACAAACTAAATAAATAAAAATAAATTTTAAAAAATCTCCCATTCTTCATCAACAGGCTTCAAAGAAGGGATTGTCTGTGAACTTGTGCTGAGAGAAAAAAAAAGGCACTGAAAGATTTTATAGAGGTGGAAGAATCCCACCTCTACCAAACACTCAGTGACTACCAAACTGTAATTTCCTGATTTTTTTTGTAATTACTCTTATCTGCCTCATCCAGATATCCCAAAGCAGTATATGTGGCTTTTAACCTCCTACAACTTTATCAACCTGCAGCTGCCAAAAAAAGCCAATGCAGTCTTTCAAGAAGAGACTGGATAGCCATTTGTCTGAAATGGTATAGCATCTCCTGCTCAAGCAGGGGGTTGGACTAGATGAACTTCAAGGTCCCGTCCAACTCTATTACTCTGTTATTCTTATTCAGTCCTAGGCTGCATTAACAGAGGGATAGAATCAATATCATGTGAAGTGTTACGGTAGTTCCAAGTATTGGGAAGACCATACTTGGAATATTGCATCCAGTTTTGGTCTCCACAATATAAAAAGATGTTGAGACTCTAGAAAGAGTGCAGAGAAGAGCAATGAAGATGATTAGGAGACCGGAGGCTAAAACATGAAGAACGGTTACAGGAATTGGGTATGTCTAGCAATAGCAATAGCACTTAGACTTATATACCACTCGCTTCTGCTTTACAGCCCTCTCTAAGTGGTTTTACAGAGTCAGCATATTGCCCCCAAAAATCTGGGTCCTCATTTTACCCACCT
>QLTV01002537.1:1009282-1056526 GCA_003457575.1 Thermophis baileyi | reverse complement strand
GAGTATAAAAAAGATATAAAGAATGGTTGCTGGAAGTGAGTATGTCTAGTTTAATGAAAAAAAGGACTAGGGGTGACATGATAGCAGTCTTCCAGTATCTAAAGGGCTGCCACAAAGAAGAGGGGGGGGTTCAATCTATCCTTCAAAGCACTTGAAGGCAGAACAAGAAGCAATGGATGGACACTAATCAAAGAGAACCAACCTAGAAAAAAGGAGAAATTTTTTGACAGTTAGAACAATTAACCAGTGGAACTGCTTGCCTTCAGAAGTTGTGGATGCTCCATTACTGAAGGTTTTAAAGAAGAGATTGGACAACCATTTGTCTAGAATGGCATATAGTTTCATGCCTGAGCAGGGGGTTTGACTAGAAGATCTCCGAGGTCTCTTCCAATTCTGTTATTCTGTTAACCTGCCAGTGACTGATCCAGAATCATCAAATAAGTTTCATGGCTAGTAGAAATTTGAAAGTTGGTCTCTTCCACCATAGTCCACCATCCTAAATGCTACATACTGATTCTGCAATATTGGTTCATTATTGGTTTGCCCCTGATTGTAAAGGTTAATTGGTTACTCTTTCCCCTGTTCTTAAAGGACTCAAAACAGCCTTTTTAATCCTAGTGCTCTCCACTAGAACTCTCAAAAGTTCTACTTCTCCGGGGTACCAGATCAGAGCTTTTAAAGCTTTTTAAAAGACTGCATGTTGTTGTTGTTTTTAATGTCATACCTAGTGTGCACATAATTGGCACACAGCTCAGCTGGCACTGCTGTAGATGGAAGAATAAAGGCATTCAGTTAAGGCCACTTCAGACTATTTTGATCCTTGCATGACAGCATGGAAAAAAAGGATGAAAATGGCGACTTCTGCCAGATAACATCACTCAAACCAAGCAATAAAGAAATGCTATCGGTCTCCATAAATCCCTATTTTGGTACATTTTCCCACTTCTCTTCTACAATAACATATTGTTGGGTGCTTGTGATGATTAAAAGGAGATTCTAATTATAAATTTTACACTCCATTTAGAGTCATACAAATGTTTCTAGCTCTTTGGAATGCAGAGGGGAACCTGAAAAACCTCTTAACAATTAACAGAATAACAGAGTTGGAAGAGACCTTGAAGGTCTTCTAGTCCATCTCCCTGCTTTTTTTCTATTAAAAACCCAATGTCCTTCCAGGACTGGAGGCTTTCTTCAAAATAATTTTAAGAACTTTTGTTCATTCATGAAGAAATTCTACAGTTCCAGCAGTTATAATACTAACAGTTTTAGAATCAACATTAAATCTGAGATTAAGCTAAATTCATCAGCTAATAGGGAATGGGTGAGAATTTCAAAAAAAATTACAACATTCTGTTAGAAGACAAACTTTCTGAGTGGGTTGAAAATAATATATTAGATGGGAAAGCCCCTATACATTTGATCTGATTGCTATCCAACTGACATAGAAAAACACTGAAAACAGTGTTGGTATTTCATATCGAACAAACTCAACATGATAAATTCTATCATAAGTGTAGAAGGAGTGGCAGAACCTGCTGATGAAGTTAAAAAAGCCTGGAATTCCTATGTAGTCATAAGTGGACTAAATTCAACTCTTGTATTTTGTGGACCCTTATCTAATTCCAAGCAGGTGCTAATCTGTTAATTGAGAATATTCCTGTGTATAGGTTGATTAGCAATACATCAGTTTAATTAGACCATCATGTGTGGACTTGGTCTTTCAAGTATGACATTAAACTCAGTATGTTAGAGAAAATAAAATGAAATAGGTTCCTATTATCATATGTACGGTAGTAGTCCTATAAAGCTGTCCATCTTTGGGGATGCAAATTTTTATTAAAATAGGACAAACCCCAATTTGAACCAAATCACAACTCAGAAAATTACAATGGATCCTTCATTGGCCCTACTAAGTTTTTGTTTTGTTTTGATATGATAATCAAAGGCACACTGAACTCTAAAGAATTGATAGTTTTCTTATTGATTGTATTTCAACAAGCAGTGGCTAGATGTTAGAAAACAAAGCAGAATTTGAAAATACCTATATGGTAACAAATGTGCTGGAAAATTGATCTAATGAAAAACAATATCAAAAAAGAGATAGCCATATTATGATAATACAGGCAATTTCTATTTTACTTGGCTTATTAGGTACAAGAAAAGCACAATTGTTTACTACCCAGGTCAAGGTTCTCAAATAATATAATTAAATAAGGTTGTAAACATTTTGTTTCTACACTATACATACTGCAGAAATGTTCATAGCTAATACATTTAAAATTTTAGAACATTAGCTAGTTCAGTGATGGCGAACTTTTTCTTCTTGTGTGCCAAAAATGGGAGTGCGTGCACGCTAGCGCGCGCACGTGCCAGCACCCCCCCCACGCATGCGCCACACTGCGCATGCGCGCATCCCCATGCATGCGCCCCCCCCATTGGGCCGTTTTTCACCCTCAGGCTTCCCTGAAGCCTCTGGAGTGTGAAAAACGGCCCAACGGGCAAACCGGAAGTTTGGAAAAACAGACTTCTGGTTTGCCCGTTGGGCCGTTTTTCGCACTCCGGAGGCTTCAGGAGGCTTCCCTGAAGCCTCCGAAAGGCAAAAATGGCCCAATGGGCAAACTGGAAGTCTGTTTGCCCGTTGGGCCATTTTTCGCCCTCCGGAGGCTTCAGGGAAGCATCCTGAAGCCTCCGGAGGGCGAAAATGGCCTTCCCCAAGGCCGAAAATCAGCTGGCCAGCGCACGCATGTGCACTGGAGCTGACATAGGGCAACGCCTCGCGTGCCCTCAGATATGGCTCCGCGTGCCACCTGTGGCAGATGTGCCATAGGTTCGCCATCACGGAGCTAGTTGGAAGAAACATATTTGCATTAATATTTACTGAGGAAAAATAAAATGTTTACTTTTTTAAACCCAAGCATAAATTGACTAGTTTGATTGAATTAATTATAGATCCCGTTTGAATGCAATATGTTTTGAAACAAACTTGAAAATTTTATATCTGATCATCTTTGCTGAATGCATGAAATTGCAACAAACAATGTTTGAATGTATTAAATTAAATGGATATATTTGATTGTATTAAATGAATACATTCTACTGGAAAGGCTGATAACTTCCACATTTAAATTCTTCCTGATCAAATTATCATCTTTATAAACATCACATTTAAGATTGCCTCCAAATGATCCAAAACTTAACAGGAAAAAGAGAAGGAAAGGAATAAAACAGAAAATTGAAACAACAACAACGTGGAACTAAAGGACCGTAGCCAATTTCTGAGACAGCATAGAGTAAAATATAAGGGTTCATAAATGGGAAACAGGTAAGTCTTAAAAATCCCAAATATGTCTGTCTCTGTCTCTGTCTCTGTCTCTGTCTCTCTTTTTTTGTGTACAAATAATGTGCTTTTCTGCAGAAAGCAAGATCAGCTAAGTGCATATTACTGAGGGGCACTTATACATCACGTCACACATTTGAGGGGTCATCTATAATCATATCTCCTTTTTGTAGTTTTTCACTTTCTGCAGCTCCAGAGGGCTCCAGATTTTATCACAGCAACAGTGCCGAGAGCAGAGGAATTAAATCTTCTCTCTGCCGTCATGCATCACCCTTTCCCCCCCCTCTAAGTCACCCTTCCCAAAGCTGTGCCTGATCGCGAAAGGAAATCCGGATTCTCTTGTGAGGCGAACAAATTTTTTGAGGGAACAACAACACAGCCTTCCCATTCCACTTCTGCAGCCAAACTGGGAGCCTCCTATGGCTGCTTTAAATTAAAAACAAAGCGGTGGAAAGACAGGGGTACAATTTCTACTGAGAAAAGGCCTCTTTGTTGCAAATCAATTTAGTGGCTGCCAAATGCACCTTTTGCATTACTTATTTGTAATGACAAATACGAAGAGACAGAAACAGGGTTTTTAAAGCTTTTTTTTCTTCTTTCTTTTTTCGGCTTGAAGGCAAGGAATGTTACACCATGTAAAAAAGATGCTATGCTGGCACCTTGCACACACTATGGATGAGAATCCTAGTTGCTATTATTAGGTAGTCCTCGACTTACAACACTTTGTTTAGTGACCATTCGAAGTTACAGTGGCACTGAAAAAAGTGACTTATGACCGTTTTTCACACTTACAACCATTGCATCGTCCCCATGGTCATGTGATCACAATTCAGATGCTTGGCAAATGACTCATATTTATGACCATTGCAATGTTCTGGGGTTATGTGATCTCCCTTTGCGACCTTCTGACAAGCAAAGTCAATGGGGAAGCCAGATTCACTTAACAACCGGGCTACTAACTTAACAACTGCAGTGATTCACTGAACAACAGTGGCAAGGAAGATCGTAAAATGGGGCAAAACTCATTTAACAACAGAGATTTGGGGCTCAATTGTGGTCGTAAGTTGAGGACTACCTGTACAAGTTTATTTTATTGGTTTTTCTCACCCCCTTTTCCTTTTGAGACAGCTGGTACTTAAAACACACACATAGCACTAGCACTTAGACTTATATGCCGCTTCACAGTGCTTTATAGCCCTCTCAGCGGTTTTTACAGAGTCAGCCAATTACCCCCAACAATCCGGGTCCTCATTTTACTGACCTCGGAAGGATGGAAGGCTGAGTCAACCTTGAGCCAGTCAGGACTGAGGGAATCGAACTCCTGGCAATGTAAGTAGAGTTAGCCTGCAATACTGCATTCTAACCACTGCGCCATCACAGCTCTTGCACACATAATGGAACATTGCACATTTCCCATTACAAAATTAAAAAAAAACAACCCACAAGATTTCTTTCAGCGCAGCAGGACATTCCTTTGTGCCTGCCTAACTTTACCTAGAAAGGCACCTTTACCTTGTTAAGAGTACTTAATTAATTAAGATACCTGCTCTACAGGTAGTCCTCAACTTACGACCATTCATGCAATGCCAGTTCAAAGTTACAACAGTATCAGAAAAAGTGGCATACAACCTGTACTCATAACTTACAACCACTGTACCACTGTCATGTGATCGCAATTCACGCACTTGGTGATTTCGGGCAAAAAAGGCCCATTTGCAGAAGCTCAATGACCACCACAAAAATTGTTGTAAAATTGGGTCCGACTCAACTTACAACCTCAACAACTGGATTCCAGTTCCAAAATGTGGTCGTATGTCAAGGACTACTTGTATAATATTTGTGTGCAGACTTTTAGCTCTGTGCTCCCCCTCTGTATCAGCAGCTCCTCAAAGTTTCATTCAGTTGTTAATTGTTAAGTTGGCATGAAGGAAAAACCATCAAATAAATGGCAAAGGATAATTTTAAGTTTAATTTTAAATAACTGTAAACACGACTGAAATGAAATGTCTTGGCCCTTCTTGTTATTTTTGTGGGGTGCTCCCCAAACCACAACAAACCTTCAAAAGCCAACTGTGTCCAACAGCCTGGGGAAAAATTCTGCTATATTCCTTGGGTGTTAACCAGCATTGAAGCTGTGTGCATCCCCCTCCAACTTCTTTTAATGCTACGCCCCACAGCTTACTTTTCAGCTACACCAAATTTGAATGAAAAATTACATAGGTTCAGATAAGGTGGGAAGCAACGAAAAAGGAGAAAAAAATAATAATTTTAAAATGACAGCTTGAGTTTTGAGAAGAATTTTTCTTTTACTGTGATGTGCTCTTTCACTGTGCCCATTTCTTCCTAGCCTCCTTGTCATGACACTTTCCAGAAAACCCATGGGCACCCATCGATTCACAAAAGACTGTGCCCACCCCCCCAAGCTAGCATATACAAATAGTCCTCAACTTACAACAGTTCATTTAGTGACCATTCAAAGTTACAACGGCACTGAAAAAAGCAACTTATGACCATTTTTCACACTTACAACCGTTGCACGACCCTAACCCTAACCCATGGTCACATGATCAAAATTCAGACGTGTGGCAACTGACTCATATTTATGACGGTTGCAGTGTCCCAGGGTTACGTGATCCCTTTTTGCAAGCTTCTGACAAGCAAAGCCAATGAGGAAGTCAGATTCACTTAACCACCGTGCTACTAACTTAACAAATGCTACTAACTTAACAAATTCACTTAACAACTGGGGCAAGAAAAGTCGTAAGATGGGGCAAACTCACTTAACAAATGTTTCACTTAGCAACATAAATTTTGGGTTCAATCGTGGTCGTAACTCGAGGACTACTTATATTCTCCTAAAGCTGGCTCTTTATGAAAGTAAATCAGCTCCAACACTATATAAGAAGAAGATTATCAGCCGGGGGAGGGGGAGGGGGAAAGGAAGGGGAGAGGATAGTACTTGTTTTGCAGAAATGATGAACAGCAAAATCAGCTCAGGAAAAGTGGGCATTCAATGGGCAGGAAAATTGCCAACGTGGCACAGAATGGGATATCCGCAAGGGGATATGCCTGGTAGTAACTTCAACTTGTAGAGGAAGACCAACCGGTTTCCCCAATGTCTGGAGTTCCAGTCGAGGCAAGTACACATGGTTCTCGACTTACAAACAGTTCATTTAATGACTGTTCAACATTACAAACGGCATTGAAAAAACTGACTTATGACTGTTTTTCACAGTTACAACCTCTGCAGCATCCCCATGATCATGTGATCAAAATTCAGATGCTTGGCAACTGGTTCATACTTATGACCGCTGCTGTGTCCCAAAGTCATAGGATCCCCTTTTGTGACCTTCGGACGAGCAAAGTCAATGGGGAAGTCAGATTCACTTAACAGCCGTGTTACTAACTTAACAACTGCAGTGATTCACTTAACAACTGTGGCAAGAAAGGTCAAAAAATGGGGCAAAACTCACTTAACAAATGTCCCACTTAACAACACAAATTTTGGGCTCAGTTGTGGTCGTAAGTCAAGGACTACCCGTACTGTCCCTTCTCTAGCTCACCATCAACCCACCAAAATGGAATAATTTGCCCACCTACCTTTCTCAAGGGCTGAGATGCCCATTGAAGGCTGAGCCAGGTCTGCTTTTTTCTCCCACCTGCCTTCATCGGTGTGGTAGACTTCGACGGAGGCCAGGGGTCTCTGTGTGGAGTCAACCCCACCAATCACCAACACTTCCTTGCCCAGCATCACGGCCGCTGCCCCTGCCCGTGGGGTGGGCATAGAAGGTAACGCCATCCACTTGTGGGAAACCACATCCAACATTTCCAGGGTGTCCAATGGCTGGCCTTGCTGGCTGCACCCGCCCACCACGAAGAGGTGTCCATCCTGATAGGTTGGGCTGCAGTAAACCCGACAGGTAGGCATGGGTGGAAAGGTCTCCCAGAAGAATGACTTGGTGTTGGCTGCTTCCATTTTGCCCAAGGGCCTGGCATCTCAGGAGACAGACATGGCGATTGTCCCTGCAGCGAGTTGGTGCCTCAACATGGCAGCCTTCTGCATTGGGTCCCCAAAACCGGGAAAGATTCACCTGAAGCAAGTCGAAGGACTTATTTCCTCCACCTTTGGAACTCCACATCCACAATGACTGAGGAGGTTGGGAGGAAGATCTGACTGCCGGGAGAGGCCAGGGTGCCCCAAGGAAGCAGGCAAAGACTGCCGTGATGACCAAGCGTTGGGGTCTCCACAGGAGAAGGAACCATTCCTCTCCAGAATGGCTAGGAATAACTTGAAGGAATGGGTAGTCCAAACACCGAAGGTGATCGATAACGCTGGAGGTCAGCCCCTAACCATAAGTGGTCAGCCAGTCTCAGATACCAGGACACGTTCAGCAGGCTCTTCTGGATGAAGTCTGTACCTCGGTGTCTCTGTATTGATGCTGAGGAGAGAGAGAGGGAGGGAGGGAGAGAGAGAGAGAGAGAGAGAGAGAGACAAAGAGAGAGAGGGGGAGAGAGAGAAAGAGAGAGATACAGACAGAGAGAGAGAGAATGCACAATGGCTGCTGTCAAGGAAGCCAGTTTGAGAAATTTGATCGTAGTGAAAATCACTGACACTGGATTAAAAGCTATCTCCCAAATTAAACCCTTCAAGCTTCCATCTATCCTTCACGCCTAGGCAATAATCCCAGATCAAATGGCTTTCAGTTCAAATGGATTTCATAATAGCACTTTCACACATCCCATGGGCTCCATTTGACCTCCCAGGTGGTCTTCTCCTGGGAAAAAAAGTATCTCTCCTAAGAATGAGTTGTCTTGAAAGAGTCTTCTTTTAAGCCATGCTATTCAGGAATGGTTTAAAATGAGGGCCAGGACTTGGACCAAGAAAATCCAGGGTTATCACCACTCAGTCAGGGACTCACTGGGTAACTCTAGGATAGTGTTTCTCATTCTTGAGAACTTTAAGGTGATGGACTTCAACTCCCAGAATTCCCCAGCCAGCATGTTTCTAAAATCTAGGCCAATCACTCTTCACTCAATCTGTCTCACAGATTATGATAAAGCTATGTGAAATGTGAGTATTCTAATTTGTTTGTGAATGCAGAATCAGGATCAAAGAGTTATTCTGAATTATTTAATGTACACCTTCTTCCTCTTTTAGGGTAGATAGAGAGCCCTTTCATTATTACTAGTCAAGGTCCCAGTGATTTAATATTTTTATTTATTTATATCCTGCCTTTATTATTTTTACAAGGCGACAATCACACATCTCTTCCTCCTATTTTACCCACAACAACAACCCTATGAGGCGCGTTGAACTGAGAGAGAGTGACTGGACCAAGATCATCCAACTGGCTTTCATGCCTAAGGCAGAACTTGAACTCATGGTCTCTTGCTTTCTAACCTGGTGCCTTAACCACTAGATCAGGGGTGTCACTCGATTTCATTGAGGGCCGCATCAGGGTTGTGTTTGACCTTGGGGGGGGAGTGGACATGGCCAGGATGGGCGTGGCCAGCTTGATGTCACTCGTGTCGGGGGTGCCTGTGGTGGCCCAAGTGCTCTGCCAGAGAAAACGGGCTCCCAAGCTCCGTTTTCAGCTGCAACGGCCTCCTGCAACCCTCTGCCAGCAAAAATGGAGCTCGGGAGGGCTGCCCACGGCCCTCCTGAGCTCCATTTTCACTGGCAGAGGTACTGCGGGCCAGTCCTTCGCTGTTTCCAGGGCGGCCCCACGGGTCAGATCTAAGCACCCGGCGGGCCGGCTCCGGCTCCCGGGCCTTGAGTTTGACACCCCTGCACTAGACCAAACTGGCTCGCTTAGTTATAGAAGCAACAGCATCTTCCTACCCCAGGGAAAAGCACCCACAATGTCCTCATGTCAACATCAGCCAGTCTTAAGAAAGTCCTTGTCAAATATGTAACCAGATACTCCAAGAGGACAAATCACGGCTGTGGGATACATACGTTCATATTTTGATGGAAGGACAACAGGTATTGGAAGAAAAACAAACTTAAGTAAATGTGAAATGTGACTACTGCTATTTACATAATTTCAAAGTAATTTCCTGCAAAATTAGAATAGTGAAGTGGGTCACAGAAGATGAGAAAATTGGGAAGCAGTGAAAAAAAAAAAAAGGAAGGCGGAGATCCCTGCTCACTTTCCTTTATTATGGGGGTGTCCTATCTTGGCAAATTTAAGACTTGTAGATTTCAACTCCCAGAATTCTCCAGCCAGCATGACTGGCTAGGGAATTCTGGTAATTGAAGACCACAAGCCTTAAAGTTGTCAATGTTAGACACACCTGCTTTATTATATAGCTCCAGTTCAGAAATGTGACAGTAAATTGTTAACTGGGTTTCAATTGACTTTTCTCTTTTTGATAATAATCTCAATTGTGAAATAATTACATTCATGAAAGTGGCACCTGTCCCAAGTATACCTGGTCTTAAAAACTTAAGAAATCAGACAGGAGACAATTGACCATGGGCAATAGTTGAGGTCTTTCTCTTTCATTGACATTCAAGTCCACCGGTCTTGTCACAAGAACACGTCTTTAGCCACAAAATTAAGGGGAAGAAAAAAAATCTCATCTCCTGACAACTCATAAATAACTATACAGTGAGAATCAATGCCTTTCACTGCCTTATAGTCACCTGTAATATACTTTTCATCAAGCCACATTGATTGAGAATGGACATATCATACTTCTGAAAAGTCTGAAATTGCTTCTGAAAGAGTATGAAAAGCCACGATCCCTATGAAGTAATTCTGAAAAGATGTCTTAGATGCAATTTAAAAGCAGGATGGTTTGATACATGTGTGAATCACTCACACACACCTACCCTTTAAAATCTTCAGTTGAGGGACTCTTGAAAAGACTCTTGCTGGTACATGAAATGAAGAATGTGGCTATCAAAGAGTGTCTTCTTGGGTGGGGGTGGGGGGGGAGTGTAAGAAAATTCTTTCCAAAGTAATTCGCAATCAGCTTTACAGTATTGCCTTTTTTGGCTGAAGACAGAAATATTTAACACATGATTAGGGGACCGGAGGCTAAAACCAATGAAGAACAATTGCAGGAATTGGGTATGTCTCGTTTAATGAAAAGAAGGACTAGGGGTGACATGATAGCAGTCTTTCAGTATCTAAAGAGCTGCCACAAAGAAGAGAGGCTCAACCTATTCTCCAAAGCACTGGAGGACAGGACAAGAAGTAACTGGTGGGAGGTCATTTAAGTTTAAAGATCATTAAACTAAGAAGAAATTTCATGACAGTGAAAACGAACAGTTGAATGGCTGGCCTTCAGAAGTTGTGGATGCTCCGTCACTGGAGGTTTTTAAGAAGAGACTGGAGAGCCATTTGTCCAGAATGGTTGAGGGTCTCCTGCTTGAGCAGGGGGTTGGACTAGAAGACCTCCAAGGTCCCTTCCAACTCTGTTATTCTGTTACAACTGGAATTCTACGGACTGCTTTTATGCTGTGGTGGCTTTCATATGTATTTACTTAATCACGTTTTTTCCCATTTAGGGTAAGCAGGCTTATGCAAAGCATAGACAAGGAGTCAGAATTCATAAGGCAAATAAAATACAGATAGTCCTTGACTTATGACAGTTGCTTGGTGACTGTTTAAACTTACTACCAACCTGAAAAAAAGAGACTTATGGCCCAGATTTGAAATTCCAATGGCCCCCTCCGCAGTAATGTGACAGAATTTCAGGGGCTTGGCAACACAGAAATATTTACAACTATTTGCACCATTCTGCAGTCACACGGCTGCATTTTACAACAGTTTTGCTGAAAACCGGTACTTATTTCTGTTTTTTTTTGGCAAAACTGCACCCATACCAAACCATTGATTCTCTTAATGACTGAGGATATGCTTAATAACCACACTGATTTGCTTAACAACTGCCGTAAAAGGTCACGATATTGGATCAGTCATTTGACTGAACTTTTATCGTCATTACAGACTTATGACTGTAATGCGCAGGCTCTACGATGGTTATATGTCAAGAAGTGCCTAGAAAGGCAGGAGAGAAGAAGAAACCTACTACTTTACACCAATACTATTCCCTATATCGGCGTTTCTCAACCTCGACAATTTTAAGATCCGTGAACTGGGGAATTCTGGGAGTTGGAGTCCACACATCTTAAAGCTGCTGAGGTTGAGAAACACCACCCTAAACCTCTCCATACCTCCAGTATTTTTCCATTTTTGCAAGCCATCCTTGCCTCTAGCTTGTCAATCCAGTTTTTCATACCTTGGTATTATTGTTCTTTTAAGCTTCTCACCTCATTCTTTTTGAGGATTTCATTAATTCCATCCAGCCAAGATTTCCTTGTTTTTTTCCCCTTTCACTCAACCCATCAATTTTTCCTTTATGTCAGGGGTGGGGAACGATGGCCCTCTTATGATGTGTGGACTTCAACTCCCAGAATTCCTGGCTCAGGAATTCTGGGAGTTGAAGTCCACACGTCATAACAGGGCCATCGTTCCCCACCCCTGCTTTATGTAATTGCTATACAATCCCATCTTCATTTGTTCTTCCTGTCTGACTATCCCCCCCCCCCAAAAAAAACCCTTCAATCTACTGCTTTCATACCGGTCACTTGTATATTCAACCCACATTCATTCATCACCTATATTTCATGATCAATTCTTGTTTTTCTCCATATACCTTCTATTTATCGCATCCCCACCTCCATTTTATGTTTCATACTCAATTCTCTGTATAATGGACAGAAGCGGACTCTTATTCACAGCCGTTCTTTTGGCAAAACATTTGTTGCTCATGAAAGGCTGCAGTCCACCCACATCCCTTCTATCCATGTTAGCCCACTAAAATTTCTCCCTTGGCCTATTCTATCAAATGACACAATTCCATCTACTTCCTCTAGTTAGTCACTCTTTATGTAAAACCTGACATTTTAATTCCTCGTTCTTCCTATAAACCCCTGGAGAATATAATTAAAGGATAGTACTAATATTCGTAAAAGTAAAGAAAAATTATTTTAAAAAAATATACATAATAAATTATTGTGACTGGCTCTTGGATGGTAGAAGAAATCAATACAATTGAAAGCTGAGTGTTCCTAAAAGCTGCGTTTTTGTGTAGGGTTGTCATCTTTCACGCCACTGATCCTGGACTATTAGTAATCTTCTGCTCTGCAGAAGTTAACCACTGATCGTGATTATATTATCTAAAAGTTTTTCCTTGCTGGAAAAAAATCAAGTTTTCCTTCATTTCAAGAAATCAAAGGGCTTTTAATGCACAGGACAAGCAAAGTCCGGATAGAAGATAATATTTGTAGCTCAGGGTTGAACTGTGGGGTCCTTGATGTTCTCTGAGCTTAGATGTTTTCTTGCAGATATTTTATTACCAAACTAGGTAATATCTCTAGCACTGATGATGTTACCTAGTTTGGTATGGAAAGGTTACAAGAAAACAACCAAGTTCAGAGAGCATCAAGAACCCCACATAAACAAGGTGATTTGGCAAGTTTATCTGTCCAGCCCAAGGGGCAAAAACTTCTCTTTGGTGAAATCATTAATGAACTTCAACTTCTTGATGTCAGAATACCATAAAATCAGGGAAGAGCCGAGGTGGCGCAGTGGTTAGAGTGCAGCAGTGCAGGCTACTTCAGCTGACTGCTAGCTGCAGTTCGGCGGTTCAAATCTCACCGGCTCAAGGTTGACTCAGCCTTCCATCCTTCTGAGGTGGGTAAAATGAGGACCCAGATTGTTGGGGGCAATATGCTGACTCTGTGAACCGCTTAGAGAGGGCTGTAAAGCACTATGAAGCGGTATATAAGTCTAAGTGCTATTGCTAAGAGAGCCAAGACACAGCAGCCATTTTTAGGATTCTGGATGTTCAGCCAACTTGCTACGTTATTGCCTGCGTAACTCCACGATCTCTGCAATGGATACCCGATCCCTAACTATTCGCTCTAAACTCCACCTGAGGCTTTTAATTTGTATCTGGTCCCCAAGTGTGATAAATTCCCTTGTTTTAAATCTAGTGGTCTGAGAGGACTCCATGACTCATTTATTTCAACTCACCAAATTAGGCACTTTGGTAGCTTAAGAACAGACGGCTGCAGAATTTAGTAACACAGACACAAATACTGATTATGTGTCCCTCCCAATCAGAAATAGTTGTTGCCTATGGGGACTGCCATTGTGTTCAACTCGCAGGAGAAGAAAAGGTATTTTGCTTTTGTTATCTTCTGCACCTATGGGAACCAGGAAATGCTGAGTATGAATAGCAATAGCAATAGCAGTTAGACTTATATACCGCTTTATAGTGCTTTATAGCCCTCTCTAAGCGGTTCACAGAGTCAGCATATTGCCCCCAACAATCTGGGTCCTCATTTTACCCACCTCAGAAGGATGGAAGGCTGAGTCAACCTTGAGCCGGTGAGATTTGAACCGCCGAACTGCAGCTAGCAGTCAGCTGAAGTAGCCTGCAGTGCTGCACTCTAACCACTGCGCCACCTCGGCTCCTAATGAAGGCTTACAAAAAAAACCTTGAAAGTAAAAAAGTAAAAGTTGAACCTATATGCAAGATTTTATGCAATCCTCGGAGTTATGATCTCAATTTGGATCAGAATTTCCATCGAAAGTCAGCACAGTCATAAACTGAATCCAATTTTACAACCATTTTTCCAGCTGTTGTTAAGCAAATTCAGCTTCCCCAACTGGTGTTTTTTATTGGAAATTAGTTATCAAGGTCAAAAATGACAATCATGTGACTTCAGGACATTGTAATTGGTCCTAAATGTGAGCCTATTGCCAAGCGCTTGAATGCAATCACATGACTGCAGGGGTGTGTGTGGCGGTCCTAAACATGCAACCGTCACTTTTTCTGAGGCTGTTATAACTTTGAATTGCTGTTGTAAGTTGAGGATTACCTATAAGAACTATGCGGTTCCTAATAGCATTAGTGACTGTCCAAGAATTCTCAGACATATATTTATGACAAGCTTTAAAGAAAAGAAAAAAAGAATTGGACCAGCAAGGAGCCACATCTTAGCTGATTTAAGATGAAGACAGATCAAATCTAAGAAAGGAGGTACCACAAAAAGTTATACTGGAGGCCACTCTTCATAAAGAAGAAACTAAACAGAAGAACAAACTTGGTGGACAAGTATGACAATCAAAAGAAAGAGATATAGAAGATTTCAGCATCAAGAACTCTGAATTTTCAGGCCTTCAGGGAAAGAGAGAAAGACACTGTGGTAGAGGAGTACAGGGAAATAGAAGAAATGAAACTACAAGATGATGAAGAGAACATTTGTGGCCCAATACCTTATGAAGTAGGTTTCTCTATTAGGAGCAAGTTTCAGAGATGTGACAGAACTACATTTCCAAGACTGATCAAGACCATTGGCAATTATCTGATAATTGGCCTCTGAGATAAGTTGGTTGCACCTCCCAAGGACAGGTTAAAAACATGTTTCTTTGAAGCATGTAGAATTAGAAAACTCTGAAGAACTTCAAAAAAAAACCCAAACACTGTGGAAAGAAGGAGAAGTGTTGCCCCAGTGGATCTATTAAAACAGTCAATGAAAATTTAGGGAGAAAAGCTCATAAAATTAATGATGTTCATTGTCTATAGGCTAATGCTCAGAGTATTGGAAAAATGTTAGATGAGCCTCATTAGGAAAGTAAATACAGTTTAACAGATGGAAGGAGGATCCCGATGATGGAAGTTGAAGGATACCGTATTTTCAAAATTAACAGAAGTGTCAGAAAAAGAGAAGGTGCATTTGTATGTTAAAAGTGTTCACTACAGCTCTATCGGCAATGGTGTCAAAAGCATCCAGATAAAAAGAAGTACAAGAACTAAAAATAATACTATGAGGGATTAGCTGGGTTGTCCCAGAGTCCTGGGCCTCTGATTCATTGTTATTTTTATTAATAACTTAGAAGAGCAAGTGGGAGGAATGCCTATGAAATCTCTACATGACACGAAATTGGATGGAATAGCCTAGAACAGAGAAATACAAATAAAATGATCTTGGCAGTCTAAAACAGTGCTTCTTAAACTTTTCTCTCTGAAGACCTTTTCCTACTTTTAAAAATTAGGGAGGACCTCAAAAGAGCTTTTGTTTGTATGCCTTGTATTTACTGATATTTACTGTATTAAAAATTAAAAAGGGATGCATTTGCTGCAGCTACAGTTTTGTTCTGTCCCAGCTGCCGAACCGAGAAAAACAACACAAGCAACGTACAAACAAACCTTGTTTAATACTCTTTAAACTACTAATACTCTCTTAGCAGCTCTGCGTGCCCGTGCATTAAGAATAGGCTCCTCCTCTTCTTCTTTGTCACTGATGGGAGTTTCTGGAGGTTCTGAAGGCCCTGGCTGAATCTCTGCCTCTGGCACCGAGTCCCCACCAACCTCCTCACTGTCTGACTCAGGTACCAGCTGCACAGGCCGCTGGCGCATCACCACAACAGCCTCTTCGCTGTCAGAGTCCGCAACCAGCTGCACGGGTCGCTGGCGGGCCACAAGAAGTTTCTCACGATTGTTTGATTGGATTTTAATAGTATATTACTTTTTAACCTAGGCTGAAAAATCTTTCTGATTTTGCAGAGCCCTGAGAGAGTTTCAGGGGAATCCCAAGCATCCTAGGACCACACTTTAAGAAACACTGGCCTAGAGAAATGAGTTGAAATGAACTAAGTGAAATTTAATAGAAATTTAAAGTTGTTCCCTTAGGAAACAAGAATCAAATGCGAATCTATGATATGGGGGGTTGGAAAACATGGGGATCATAACCAAACAATGAAGCCCATCCTTTTTTTTACATGACATGTGTTAAAAAGAGTTTTGAATGTGGTTATTGCCACCATCTTGATTATTTTTTTTGACATCATAGAATCATGGGGCCGGAAGGGACCTTGGAGGTCTTCTAGTCCAACTTCCTCCCCAAGGCAGGAGTCCCTTGCCTCCACTGATAATGGTACTCATGAAAAAGAAAAAGACTGAAAAAGATCGTTGAGTACAAATTAAGTATGCCATCAATGTAAAGTGTCTGTAAGAAGGCAAATGTAACATTTAGGTTAGTGTTAATATTTAAATAATGAGCACTAATAATTCTACTTTATTCTATATACCGGTAGTTCTTTGGTCAGGCCCTACAAGCACTGCATCTAGTTCTGGGCACTATAGTTTAAAAAACTGGGAAGAGTTCCTAGAATCGCAGTGAGAAAAGTGTAGAACTTAGATGTCTAAGGAGATTCTCAGTCATCCAGGTCATAGTTGTCCCAAAGGTGCTTTTTTTCAAGAGACAACTGGACTTTCTTGTTTTTCTTTGAAGACATTTGAGAAGCTTCTTGGATGAGAAGCAAAACATCTTCAAAGAAAAACAAGGAAGTCCAGTTGCCTCTTGAAAAAAAATCACTTGTGTAGAAACTAGATTTTTATGAAGAGATGCAAAAGGAACTAACTATGTTTAGCACCAAGATGACTTAGGTGAGATATGAAGAAACAAAAAGGATGATGTATAAAATATTTACATTTATTTTTGTTTTATTTATTAAGTTTGTTAGCTGCCCATCACACCACAAGGCCACTATATAAAGTTAAAACATGTTCCCTATTGTTCCAGGGAATAGGACATAAAATAATGGAATAATACAGATTCAGATTGAACGTTAGAAATGTCTAACAGAAAGATAATTTTGACAGTGCAATCAATTTCCCGAAGCGAGGATGAGCTCTTCTTTCTTAGATGTATCTAAGCAGAAGCTAGACAATTACTTGCCTGAAATTCTTTAATTTGTATTTTTGAGCTACACAGAGGTTTGGACTCAATGTAACCTAAATGACACCTTCTGATTCTACGATTCAATACTATTTATCAGGAATCCATTCATGTCCCCAAATATTTTTATTTTTTTCCATGCACTTTTTACAGGAATATATCATCATTTTAAGTACATATTAACAGAAGTGCAGACTTCAGTTTAAAAGGGACCACAGAGAACAGGTCTCCGGGCCATCTGCATAAATCAGCAGAGATTCCTGACTTCCAATTATTCAGCAGCAGCTAAATAAGAAAATCTCGACGGAATTGGAAACAGATTACTGTATTCTTTCACTAATTTTAATATTCAAAATGAATTTTTATATGCAGTTCTTTAATGATAAGCATGCACATCTGGCTTCAGCTGGTAGATTTCAAGATTTTTATGAGAGAAAGATAAGTTTCCATAAGCCTGAACTTAGCTTTCTAGCTCTTTCTTCCCCCATTATAAATGCATTCCATAGGAAAGAGATTATAGGTCCCTGACAGATGTAAAAAAATAATTACAAGATGTATCTTGCCTCTAAATACTAATTTCTAAGAAACAACAATAGGAGAAAGTTACGCTATCACCATTTTGTCTGGCTTCTAGACGTTTAAGAACTGGCTGGCCATTTTAGGAAAAAGATGATTGGTGAAAATTGTGTTATTTGCACATCCTTTGAAATAACAAATTGAATGTCGCACGCTGAATAAACTAATACAGATCTGCTTTAAAAACATGGCAGTGTTTTCCTATGATTTAGAAATGAGCTTAACAGAACAACAAAAATTGCTTCAGGACACCTCAGAGAACATTTAATAAGAGCTGGTTTCAATTGTCTTGCGATTGGAGATGCAATTTTGGAGCTGAAACAGGAACTGACATGTTTCGATCTCGTCCTATTATTGTCACACTTGGTGCCAATATCAACAGGACTGTTAATATGGCTTCACTGTGGCCAAATGCTAAAAGCACCTTTGTTGTTCTTGATTACATATTGATTGTATTCTACTTGGAACGATCAACACATCAAGAACTGTGGATTTTTCAGGCATAACAGATGTTATATACTACTGAAAAGAGATATCTACATTTGATTTGTAGCAATGGATTACTAGTATAGGCTAAAAGTAATCCTTGCTTAATGACTGCCTGAAGAAAAAATAACTTTCTGACCTGTCCACATGCTTAAGACTGTCACAGTGTTCCCACAGTCATGTCATTGATAAGTCAGGCCCTTCCAGCTTCTGACAAGCAGAATCAATGGAGAAATTGGCAGTAAAATCACAAGTTGTGCTCATATAATGTCTCACTTAACAACCATGGGTAATTTGCTTAATGACTGTGGCAGAAGTGATGACCATGTCTGTCACTGTCAGGTGATGTCTTGTTTAAAGACTGCCTTGCTTAGTGCTGGAGTTGCCAGTTCCAATTGTGGTGGTTAAGTGAGGGTGACCTGTACTTTGTCAAGATTTCAATTAGTTTATTTTTAATATAAGGGCAAGGAAAACTTCCAAGGAATAAGATCACAGCTGCTGAAATTATTTTCTTTATAACGTAATTGTTCAAGCCAGCATATCGATAAATAATTATGAAATGTAAGTTTTTACCCAGACCTAAAAATAGGAAGCTTTTAAATAGAGAAACTCATCTCGATACCTGGCTGGAAATAATGTGATTTTCAGATTCCCCTGAGTAAGACTACTATAGAGTGAAATCAGTGGTGAAATCCAATTTTTTTTACTACTGGTTCTGTGGGCGTGGCTTGGTGGGCGTGGTGTGGCTTGGTGGGCGTGGTGTGGCTTGGTGGGCGTGGCTTGGTAGGCGTGGCAGGGGAAGGATACTGCAAAATCCCCATTCCCACCCCACTCCTGGGGGACGGATATTGCAAAATCTCCATTCCCTCCCCACTTCTGGGGCCAGCCAGAGGTGGTATTTGCCAGTTCTCCAAACTACTCAAAATTTCCCCTACCGGTTCTCCAAACTACCCAAAATTTCCGCTACCGGTTCTCTGAACTACTCAAAATTTTCGCTACTGGTTCTCCGAACTACTCAAAATTTCCCCTACCGGTTCTCTAAATTACTCAAAATTTCCGCTACCGGTTCTCCGAACTACTCAAAATTTTCGCTACCGGTTCTCCGAGCTACTCAAAATTTCCGCTACCGGTTCTCAAAACTACTCAAAATTTCCGCTACCAGTTCTCCAGAACCTGTCAGAACCTGCTGGATTTCACCCCTGAGTGAAAAGATGTGATCCTAGTAGCTGTAATATTTTTTAAAGTGTCATTGAGTAATGGATACCTGTTCTGAGTCATATTTTGCTGTCTGGTTGGAAGCTAGGTCAGGTATTTTTAAATGAATCCCCTGGATACGCAACATCCCCGCTGACACAACCGAGCTAGAGAAAGGATTTCAGAACAGGATGATGATATTCACAAATACTCCCCATCATTTCTCATCACTATCACTCTTGCCCAAAAGAAAGGAGTGTCTTTGAGGAATTTGCAAAAATGTATACCCTATTCTCTGTGCCTTCAGTGGTGATCTTTCAGCAGCCTTCTACCTTGAAACTGAAGTAGTGCTCTCTATGGTGCAGCTTTATCCAAGGAGTTCAGGACAGGTCAGGGGTGAAATCCAGCAGGTTCTGACAGGTTCTGGAGAACCGGTAGCGGAAATTTTGAGTAGTTCGGAGAACCGGCAAATACCACCTCTGGCTGGCCCCAGAGTGGGGTGGGAATGGAGATTTTGCAGTATCCTTCCCCTGCCACACCCACCAAGCCATGCCCACTAAGCCACACCACGCCCACCAAGCCACGCCCACAGAACCGGTAGTAAAAAAAATTGGATTTCACCACTGGGACAGGTATTCATCGCTTACCGGCCGCCTTGTTTAGCAGCTGTTCGAAGTTACTGTAGGAAATGAGCACGCTGAGCTCGAGGGAGGAGTCAAGAGCATCATTAGTTTGGAGTCCTTTCACGCCCACAAGAGATCTAAGTCCAGCCCCCCCCCCTTGAATTCTGTTGACTCTTATTTGCCGCTAATTTGTCTTGACCATTAATAGTTCAGATTCTTGTCGGTGGAGATTCTCAGTCATCCAGGTCATGGTTGTCCCAAAGGTGCTTTTTCAAAAGGCAACTGGACTTCCTTTGTTTTCGCCTGAAGACGTTTCGCTTCTCATCCAAGAAGCTTCTTCAGAACTAAAGCAGCTTCTTGGATGAGAAGCGAAATGCCTTCAAGCAAAAACAAAGGAAGTCCAGTTGCTTTTTGAAAAAGCACCTTTGGGAGTTCAGATTCTTGTTGAGAGATAGCACGGAATAAACCTGGATTCATTTGAACAACCCTGGTTCCTGTTTTCTTGTGCCTGCCGGTTACAATGGCACTGAAAAGGTAACTTTATGGTTGGTCCTCGCATTTACAACCCGTGCAGCGTCTCGCGGTCCGACAATTACCACTGTGTGCTTTGCAACTGTCTTGCGACTAGCAGAGCCGGTGGAGAAGGCAGTAGTAGACTTGGAAGTCATGGTCATGTGATGTTTCGTTTAACAACCATAGTGATTCACCTAACGACTGCAGCAGAAGCGAGGCTGTAACTCCATCACAGTCACATGACATTTGCTTAGCAATTGCGGGCCTAAGCAATGGAGTTGCCAGTCCTAATTGTGGTTGTTGAACAAGAACTATCTCTATGAAAACTATGGAAATGAACCGAAATCAACTGCCTGATAGCTTTGGCTACCCATGCAGTTTTGTGAAGCAATTCTTGTTTTTTTTTAAAAATGTGGTGCTTTCACAAAGCAAGACTTATAGAACAGCTAGCTTTAATTATTTCACTGCCACTTTTATCATCTTATACCTCTACGAAAGGCTTCAGAGTTCAGCTTTAAACCGTCAGAAAATTCCTTTTTATTGAGTCCAATAAGCCTGAATTCATTTGAAGGATCATGCTTACGGCAGGTAAAAGGAAGTTAGAGAGTTGCTTCTGTTCTATATTCTGAATGGAATGTGCCTGTTTTGCTACCATAAGCTGAAATTCTGCAAATTAAAATAACCAAAACAAAAGGCAAGGAGAAAACAGCAAGGGCCAAAATTGAAGATCTTTCAAGAAAGGAAAATTAGACAGAAAAAATAAACATTCTGTACAATGCCCAAGTTCCCCACTTTGTCAAGCTCAATCCTGAGTTTTCCTACTTCGACCAATAAATATGTGTGTATGTGACATACTGGCATATGTGTATGCATCAGGGGTGGGTTGTGCTTTACCTTGCTGCCGGTTTGCTCAGTGTTGCGCGCGCGGGCGCGCTTTGCATGCGCTTTGAGCATGTGCAGTACTTTTAAAAAAGCTTCTGCGCATGTGCAGAAGTAAAAAACAAAATGGCGGCGCCTATGGCGCCGCCGAAAGAACCAGTTTGGGGGCATGGCAGGCGTGGGTCACTACCGGTTCTAGCGACCCACGCCGCCACGTTACTAATGGTTCTATAAAACCGGTCTAAACCGGTAGGAACCCACCTCTGGTATGCATACATGTATTGGTTTGGACTGTGGGGAAAAATTAGATTTTGATGAGTGGAATCAATTAAACCAAGTTGATTTATAGAGATATAAGGCCAACATTAGTTATCTTATTAGAACAATTTCATAGATATGCACTAGGAAACTTTTTTTTTTGGCATCTGGCATTCCCAAACTGCCTCCTCCTCTTAATTTATGGGAAATATTCCCCTCCCTGTTTCATTTATTTATTGCTTTATACCTGAGTTCCATTACCTATAGTAATTTGAGATCAGTAGTGGGTTCTAAAACCCTTTACTACTGGTTCGCGCTCGCGCACGACGCTTCTGCACATGCGCAGAAGCGTCCTGGGTGGGTGGAGCCTCTCGCCGCTATCGGTTCTAAGAACCGGGCCAAACCGGGAGCAACCCACCGCTGCTTGAGATCCTTTACCTATGAATAAGTATGCTTATATCATCTGTTGCTTATGGATTAGTCTCTCTTGCCCTTCTGAGATGTATAAATATGAATGCATCCCTTTGTTGGGTGGGGTCTCTCTAAATATAGCACTTAGACTTATATACCGCTTTACAGTGCTTTACAGCACTCTCTAAGCGGTTCACAGAGTCAGCATATTGCCCCCAACAATCTGGGTCCTCATTTTACCCACCTCGGAAGGATGGAAGGCTGAGTCAACCTTGACCCTGGTGAGATTCGAACTGCCGAACTGCAGCTAGCAGTCAGCTGAAGTAGCCTGCAGTACTGCACTCTAACCACTGCGCCACCTCGGCTCTATTCTAAATATTCCCTTGGTGGAAGTCTCACCATACATGCTGTCTAATGAGGATTTGCTTTGGGTCCTGCATTTGATTCCATAGTCCATACCTGTCACAGACTACCTTTCCTCCCGCAAAGGGCAGAGCAATACAATAAGATTGTATTATGGGATTGAGTCTAGGCCCGTGATGGCGAACCTATGGCACGCGTGCCAGAGGTGGCAGGCAGAGCCCTCTCTGCGGGCACGCGCGCCGTCGCCAGCTGCTCTTCTGGTTTCCGGATGCCGGCCAGCTGGTCTTCGCGGGTGCCGGAGCGCCGGAAAATGGCCTGAAAACGGCCCGAAAAATGGCCTGAAAAACGGCCCAGAAAACGGCCTGAAAAATGGCCAAAAACGGCCAAAAAACAAGCATGCACGCACCAGCCAGCTGGTCTTTCTGGGTTTCCGGTGCTCCAGCAAGCAAAGATCAGCTGGCTGGCACGCATGCGCGTGCTGGAAACCCGAAGACCAGCTGTCCGTGGTCTTCAGGTTTCCGGCGCTCCGGCGTGCACACGCGCGCATATACACGCGCATGCATCTGCATTCCAGTTTGGGCACTCGGTGCCGAAAAGGTTCGCCATCACTGGTCTAGGCTGAAGCCTCCATACCTAAAGATGAAGCAGGCACATAAGCAGATGTGGACAAAAGCATGGAATCTTCTGTAAAAGACCCTTAGGAGAAGTAGTTAAGAACAAACCAAGTGGTTAAGAAAACAAAGGAAAAAAATGTCATGTGAAAGAAATTGGCCCGGAGCACGTAGAAAACTCCTCCCCAAATCCCATCAGCAGCTCCCAGACTTGGGAATAAACAACGCAAGGAATTTGGAGAGTAGAAGGGGTGGGCTTCCGTCCCTCTGGCTAGTGCCTCCCAGCCTAGTTGAGAAGTGGGTAAGCGTGGATGAGTATCTGTATGTGGGTTTGTGTGTGTGTGTTGCGTATGATAGAGACAGAGAGAGCAAATGAATATATATTGTAACCAGTAAAGTTTTGCTGTTATTTTAAATTCACTTGGTCCCCATGTATTCTAAAGAACAGGTTGTGTTTGTGTCTCAGTGTTCGGTTGAAAGTGATTTGAGTGTGGCTGTTTTCTAGGCTTGTAAGTGTGTGAATGAGTGACCATAAGCTGAACGTGTAACTGGGGTCCTTGGTGCTCTTTGAGCTTGGCTGTTTTCTTGCAGGAGTTTCATTACCCAACTAGGTAACATTATCAGTGCTAGAAGGGAGTGGGATTTTCTCTTTGTTTATGTATTAGTAGTTTGTCCTGTCAGTGTTGGTGGGAGTGCTGTTGGTGCTTCCTTGATTAGGCTGTTGTTTACTGTTAGCTTATTGAGTAATGAAATGTTTGCCAGAAAACAATCAAGCTCAGAGAGCAACAAGGACCCCACAGTTCAACCTTGAGCTACAAATATTCTATCAAGATTATATTAAAAGGTAAAGGTAAAGGTTCCCCCATACATGCGTGCTAGTTGTTCCCGACTCTAGGGGGTGGTGCTCATCTCCGTTTCTAAACCGAAGAGCCAGCGCTGTCCGAAGACGTCTCCGTGGTCATGTGGCCGGCATGACTAAACGCCGAAGGCGCACGGAGCGCTGTTACCTTCCCACCAAAGGTGGTCCCTATTTTTCTACTTGCATTTTTTACATGCTTTCGAACTGCTAGGTTGGCAGAAGCTGGGACGAGTAACGGGAGCTCACCCCGTTACGCGGCGCTAGGGATTCAAACCGCTGAACTGCCGACCTTCTGATCGACAAGCTCAGCTCAGCCACTGAACCACCGCGTCCCAAGATTATATTACTCAACATATATTCAACTAATTCAATTATCATTATTAGTCAAAGATTATATTACCTCGACTAATAATGATAATTGAATTAGTTGAATTAAACCACTAATTATAAAACCAATTGAATCCTGCATACACCAACTATTCTAACATGCACTCACATACAGGGCTCATGCCTGCAGTTTCTCCTCCTTCCTTCCAACAAAAATGGTAAAACAGGGCAAAATTCTAAAAGACATTTTCCAGATAAACCATCTCAAATAATAGCTAACCTTTAAAGATATCCAGGCTTTGTAAGAAGAGTGACAGTCACTTCCTCCTCTTCCTTACTCTTTTCAACAACTTCTATTCTTATTAGGTGATGCAGGATGAAATAACCCTCCATCTTCCCAGCTCTTTGCAATTACAAACACTCTCTTCCTATTGCACACATACTATGGATTTGGGAGCCTGGCCTTCAGGCGTGAAAGAATGCTGAAGCCTGCAACAACTTTTGCCTATTCTTCACACCTCTGAATTAATTATGTCAGATGCCAAGCATCAGTTTCCCCATCATTCTTCATAGTCACGAGAGGGAGAAAAAAAAAACACACCAAGATATTCAGAATACGCACAGATGATTCCAAGCGTGTATATAGTAAACACACAGAATCGTGGAAGCCTAAAAAAAAAAGAGAGAGAGAGAAATCTGAAGAAGGTCTAATTCAAGACCCATAGCACTAGATTCAACAAGAAAGCAGAAACAAGAAAAAAAAAAGCACCAGTGATTCTTTTGGGAAGAAAGATCTATCAGGCTTCCTTTCTTCCACAGCCATAATCCTTTAATCGGATTGCAGAGGAAGTCATTGAGATTGTTATAATATTAAACGGAGAGCACCTAAATGTTGTTCTTTTCCACCTTTCTACATCTATACGGCGTTTTTCAATATCAAAGCCTGACCAGGGACTGCTGCTTACCTTCACACAAACGTATACTTTGCATTGGGAACCTTTCCAATGAAATGCAAAGTAAAAGCATTTTTTTAAAAATCCATTTCACTGCCCTTGTCAATTAGCCCACCCCGCGTCTCTCTTTTTTAGCTAAATTCATTGTCTGGCCTGATATTCCTTTGGATTCCCAAAGGTGGGGCAGAAAACAGATGTGTAGAAGAAAATCAGTGTACAAAGAGGAGGTTTGGCAACTGTCACCTGCCTGTCAGCCCTCTCTGAAAAATCTCTCCTCCCTCATTTATTCTTGCTCTCATCTATCCACGGGGAGCTTCCTTAAATAGGAAAGAGGAAGGAGGAATGGAGCAGTTGGAAAATGAAGCTTAGCTGCAGTGCTCTTCCAGACGTAATTTGCTGAACTCACCATTCTTGAGGCTGAGCCTGGCCGAACCCCAGCCATGTTTTAAGTCAACCAAGCCCAGCTAAGTAGGTATGACTCTGCAACTGGGTGCTGGGTGTTTTAAAAACAAATAAGAATTGACAGGCAAAACATGGGAGAATACATAAGGAGGGCCATCCTACTTTAGGATAAAGCATTGATATCTCTGAGAAAGGATCCAGAAAAGAGGAAGAGGAAGATGACTCTAATTTTGCTGGGGTGAGGGAAAAACAAAATACTATTGTGCTTCTTTAACTCTGGTTTGCTGGCTGTTCATAATTTGTAAGTTCGTCAGTGTGGAGAACACCACCTTATCTTAAATGTATTATACTTGGATGGAATCTCCATACAGGTAGTCGACTTACAACCATTTGTTTAGTAACCGTTCAAAGTCACCACGGCTCTGAAAAAAGTGACATGACTGTTTTTCACACTTATGACTGTTGCAGCATCCCCACAGTCACATGACAAAATTTGGACACTTGGCAACTGGCATGTATTTATGACAGTTGCAGTGTCCTGGGCTGGGATCATGTGATCAGCTTTTGCGACCTTCTGACAAGCAAAGTCAATGGGGAAGCAGATTCATTTAATAACTTCAGCGATTCACTTAACAATTGTGACAAGAAAGGTTGTAAAATGGAGCAAAACGTGCTTAATAACTGTCTTGCTTAGCAACAGAATTTTTGGGCTCAATTGTGGTCATAAGTCGAGGTCTACCTGTAGTTTTCAAGGAAATATGTCCACACAGACATAGCTAGAGAAGACATCAAAAGTACTTGCTTAGAAGCAGGGCATGTTTTAGAAGATATTAAGATATTATTATTATGTTATGTTTATTTTTCATGTTATCTTTATTGTCTTGATCTATTATTTTTTTATAATATTCATTTTAATTTTTTATAATATCATTTCATCAGATTGTAAGTTGTGTGACTGTGAGATGGATGGCATATAAATTTAATAAATAAAATAATGAAGACTCAGATATTCAGGCTTCATTCCCTTCCTACCTGCTTTGCCATTCACCTTGAGCACCTGTTGTTTCTTTTGGTACCATGCCAACTATCTTCAATTAAGTAGTCTTCTTACCAGAACAGAGTTGACCTTTAGTATGGAGGCATCAAATCAAACAGCCCTTAATCATTATCAAAAATCCTAAAGGCCCACCCCCTACTTAGAACACTATATACTTTCTCTAAAAAGTTATTCAAATCTTTATTTTGATTACATGTGCATGATTATCAAAATCAGACATTCCTCACTCTCTCTCTCTCTTCGTTACTTTTTAGGGGCAGATTCTGGACCTTGCAACCTGTCAGGGTCTCCTTCTAACTGATGCTAGATGAGAATTATAGGGCAGCAAGATAGGAAAGATTAGGCTAAGTCAATCCCTGGATCTAAAATAACCCACCAGGGAGAAGAACCATGTCTTGGAACATAGAATCAAGGGGCTGGGAGGGAACTCGGAGGTCTTCTACTCCAACTCCCTGCTCACAGCAGGAGTCTCATACCATCCCAGTCAAATGGTTGTCGTCTATTTTTGAAAACCTTCAATAATGGGGTATCCATAACTTCAGGAAGCAAGCTACTTGATTAATTGTTTTCACTGTCAGAAAATGTCTCCTTACTTCTCAGTTGGATCGCTCTTTAATAAGCAATAGCAATAGCAATAGCACTTATATACCGCTTTACAGTGCTTTACAGTCCTCTCTAAGCGGTTTACAGAGTCAGCATATTGCCCCCAACAATCTGGGTCCTCATTTTACCCACCTCGGAAGGATGGAAGGCTGAGTCAACCTTGAGCCTGGTGAGATTTGAACCGCCGAACTGCAGCTAGCAGTCAGCTGAAGTAGCCTGCAGTACTGCACTCTAACCACTGCGCCACCTCGGCTCAGTGGTTAGAGCTAAAGCTAGAGTTAAAGCTTCCATCCATTACTTCTTGTCCTGCCCTCTGGTGCCCTAGAGAATAAGTCAATCCCCTTTTCTTTGTGACAGCCCCTCAAGTACTGGAAGACAGTCCCGTCTCTCCCCCCCCCCCCGCTCAATCCTTCTCTTCCGATATGCTGGATGTACCTAGTCCCCTCATTTCTACAATGCTCCTTTTGAGATTCTTTCTCCAACTCATACCTGCTACAAACACAAATAAATGTTTGGAAGAACTGAAACCAATCCACTTCCAAAGAAACAGCCCTGCCTTGACCCATCTCCAAGTCCACTCCATGCCTCCCAAGATGTCAATAATCCATGAATCAAAGCTTAAGAATCTCTACCAAGAACTGGGATTCCCACAGAGCTAATAACTATCCATTTCTACCCTACTGAGAAGGCATGCTATCAATTCACAACCTCACATCTTCTCTGAAGAACCAGTATTGCAATGTTCAAGTCCTCACTATCGCCTTGGCAGTTTGGCACCTAACAGAGGACAGATTCCTGTTGTCCAGTGTCACAAAGCTCTGATTTAATATTTTACAACCAAATATTCTGCCATCCAACCAGCTGGATGGCTGGATATCTCACAGGCATAAAGCTAATGAGAAACTATAGGTAAGTTGTTCTACATCTGGCTTTTCATTTATTACCTTGAGGGGTGGGGGTTAGAAAGATTTAGCCACTTAATAAAGTGCAATTACTTTTCCCTCCTGGATTGCTTATTAGACGATAAGCCCGTTCATTGGCTCAGACAAAGAGAGGTGAGAAAAAAGGCTGAGAGATTTGAGGCAGGTTTAATTTAGGGGCATAAAAAGATAAGGAAAGTGGTGATATACAGAACATGTGGATAGCAAAATGGTTATTCTCCCTTTTTCTAAGTGAAAGATTCTGGGTCCAGCTTTTATTTATTTATTTATTTTTACGACGGGATGTTTAGAAAAAAAATACTTTTCACATAAATAGAAAAGGACCATCAATGGCTAATTCTGAAGATTGAGTTCCAAAGATAAATTTGTCTGGAAATTGCCTGGGAATCTCACGGCTTCTTGGGTCTTACCGCCGTCTTTTTTCTCCTTACACAGCAATGTGTGGTCCTGCCAAAAATGCTCTCTATTTTGACTGCGTTGGGGAAGAGCTTTGTGGTCTTCACAACTGGTCGGAGCAGAGCAGAGACCCAGGTCCAAAATGGGAGAGAAGTGGGGATACTGAAGCAACAGTGATGTAATGATGACAATGGAGGGGGGAAAAAGAATCCCACCCTTGGTGGTTGAGGCAGCAACCGTTTTGCTTAGGGAAAGGGGGAAAAACATGGGAGAGAAAGAACATAGAATAAATAAGGGCTGGAAGAAGAAAGTCAGGGAAGTTTTTCCTGGCTTCTACCGAAAAGGCAGTTGACTTTGCCTTGCAAAAATTATTAATCTTTTACCATCCAGCCTTTTTCTCTCTCTATTATGTTTCTGAGTAATAAGAATTACTTTCTGTTAAAAAATACATTGTACTACTGGTACTGTTAGGGAGGTGGGAAACGGGACAGGAAGTAGAAAAACACTCGTGACAGGCTTAGAGTTACTCTTTGCCCAAACACTGAAAGCAAGTTACGAGGATGAACCCCGGGCTCAGATCGCTCAAATCCGAAACGCTTTATATGTGAATACATGCCTTAGAAAACTGAACAGCCCACGAAAGAAAGGAATTGAAGCAAAACAGGAAGGGCCAGAACACAAGGCACCGATTCCCAGATCCTCCCTGTGATGGATCGGAGATTTACATTTCCAGCAAGGGAAGAGTTTGGAAAGCATCACCTTACAAGGGCCGGAGGAGCATTTTTATTTTTTGGCAGCCGCTGCAACCCAGAGCTCCCGCTCTAGATGGCCGCAGAGGCAGGCGAGGAGTCCGCGGCGCGCTGCGCAACGCCCCCCTGGCCGCCCGCCGAGAGCTGCACCCCGACCCGGCTCGGATCGCCCCAGGACGCAGCGCGGGTGGAAGGCGCAACCTCTCCTCCGGCTCCCCGCGGCCTCGCCCGCTCCTCCCTCCTTCCCGTCGGGAGAAACTTTGGCGCCGCGCAGTGGCCCCCAGCCCCGAGGGTTCCGCCGGCCCGCTAGAGGGACGGGAAGAGAGTGCGGGGACCCGAGTTCTCCAGCAGCCCGATCCCCCACGGCGGGGCGCGCGCGATGCTCACCTCTCCGGACGGCGCGGTCCCTCCAAACCCGGGCAAAGTCGGTGAGGCTCGGTGCGGCGGGAGGCGCCCCGCTCTGCTCGGGAGCTCCTGGCTTCGCTGTTGCAATCCCGTTTCTCCGCCGCTCTCGGCGAGTCTCTCGGAATCGCGGGGCGGCAGGGGAGGAATAAAAACCGCACAAACACACACGCGGCTCGCACGCTCACACACACACAAATCGGCGCTTAACTCTTCCTCCTCCAGGCGCAGCGCGCTCGGGACAGCGGCTGCTTTGCAAAGTCGGAGGCCCGGAGAAAGCCCGGAGAACTGCCTGCCCCGTTTTTAACAAATCGAAAGGCCACTGCGGACGCTCTCCGGAAAGTTGGGACTTCCTCAAGGCTTGCATGTTTCATTCATGGTGCAACTTAAGTCATTGCTATATTTTTAGCGGGAGGGGGGATACCGAGTCCCCATAAGCAACCCTAACACCCAATGCAAGAGGAGTCGGTCAATACAGGTGGGTTAAGATCATCTGTGCTATTGGTTAGGAGACTTGAGTTCACACAAGACACTAAGCCACATCAGTGGCGTCGTTTGCTTTATTTAGCCTGTTGTCTGAACCTGGAGTTACGATTTCTAAACCCATGATATATGGTTTAGTGTAATGCCAACCCAGCCCTGAATGGTTTATTCATAGGTTAATCATGGCTGAGCAGATATGTGACAGGATAATTAAACACGTTTTAAGATAAAGTCAAAATACTTTGTCAATGGGTAGCATGCGTACGATTTATAGGATGTTTGGTCTGGCTTCTTGGCTTGGCTTGGCCTTTGAGGTTGTTCCTCAATTCAATGCCAATTTCCCCAAAGAGAACATTTCACAGAATTTTAAATCTTTCATATTTAGCATACAGCGTCAATGTTTTACTTGGGCCAGTCTTCCCAATCTCATCATCTCTGGACATCTTAGTCTACAGTCCTGATCATCTCCTCCTGCTAGGGCAGTGGTTCTCAACCTGTGGGTCGCGACCCCTTTGGGGGTCGAACGACCCTTTCACAGGGGTCACCTAAGCGCGCGCTAGCCCGCCATCTTGGTTGACTGGCAACGCGCACGTGCGGGGAGGGGGCGGGGAGGGGGTCGCGGCATTAGGAAGGTTGAGAACCACTGTGCTAGGGGATTTGGGATACAAACACTAGCTTTTGGCTCAGGATTCTGGCTACAATAGCCCCGCACATCTGGAGAAGGCCAGGAATGAAATGGATTGAAGCTATATCGGTGTCAGGGATGCGGTGGCTCAGTGGCTAAGATGCTGAGCTTGTTGATCGAAAGGTCGGCATTTCAGCGGTTTGAATCCCTAGTGCCACGTAACAGGGTGAGCTCCCGTTACTTGCCCCAGCTTCTGCTAACCTAGCAGTTCGAAAGCATGTAAAACGCTGGCCACATGACCACGGAGACGTCTTCGGACAGCGCTGGCTCTTCAGCTTTGAAACGGAGACGAGCACCGCCCCCTAGAGTCGGGAACGACTAGCACATATATGCAAGGGGAACCTTTACCTTATATCTGTATCACTGCAGAAAGTTGTCATATTGGGAAGAGTTAATCGGTAAAAAGAAACCAGGCCACCAAAGAACATGATGGCTGGACACCATCAAAGCTCACACCACCCAGAGCATAGAAAAGCCTCAAAGAAGCAGTGCAGGATTAGAAGATGTGGAGTGGCCTGGCCTATAGAATTGCCAAGAGTCAGACATGAGTGAATGGATAACATCATCATCATTGTCTGTATAGTTTCACACTCCCAAAATGTGAATTATGTAGTGCGCACAGCACTACATAATTTCTACATGTCACATCAAATGATTTTTCTCTACCTAAAATTCATCTCCATATGTGTATGTGTCCATATAAGTGTGTATTCACACAGAAGGAATCTGCATTCTACAGAAAGCAAGAGGCAGGTCTGATATACAGCAGCTTATTTTGTTTGCTTCCAGAATTGTTGAGGGTTAATCATTTGTTTTTTGCTCATAATGCTGGATATAATTTTATAGCCATAATACTCAGCTATGAGTAATTCATTCACTCTGCCAAATGCTTCTAACCTGATTTTTAAGCTGCAAACCTCTTAGCTACATCTTGCTCAATTTTGAGGGTTTACGATTTGCTCCCTCCCTCATTTTCCCCCAAGTTATTGTATTTTATACTACTGGTAAGATTACAAAAAATAAACAAAATACGAGAAGTAAGTAGACAATGAAATACTAAAGTCAATCAGTAAGCTGCAAAAACAAACTTAAGCAAAGTTCCTGAGAAATTTTATCCTTTGAAATGCCCTGAAAATATGTTAGATCTTCCAGACTGTAGTACTGGAAGATCTAACATATTTTCTATATCTCGTTAGTACAATCATTGTGATTTGAGAGGTGCAGTTTTTGCAACACTCCTGGTACAATCAATACATGGCCAGAACTATAGGCATCTATATCTTATTTTATTTTAAATTTTATAATTTTAGACATGGCCAAAGGTCTTCAGCAGCAAATGCAGGGTAGTGGTGGACCTGTTATTTAGCTTTTAATTCTTTTTCTTGAGGACTAGACTCATGTGAAGTAGATAGCTCCTTACGAGTGGTAGAGGATTCTGGCATGCTATCAAAAAGTCAGCCAGAACTACAGTCAGGTTCTATATTTGGAATAAAGGAGGGGCCCATCCTCTCTTTCCTCTCAGCCAGCCAACTATCTTGGGACCAATTCTGATGGATAGCTAAGGATGAGGGCTTAGCCCACTGGCCCCTCCAATGACATCACAAAAATCCCCATTCTTCCTAACGTTCTGACTCTTTATACATGTCAATGTGCCATATATAGTTGGTTGGGACAACCTGTCACTAAACATATGTTTCTGTCTGTCCTGATCCTGCCTAGCCATCATCTCCACATAGGAAGACAAATGATCAAATATTAAAAATCCCATTACTTTCTAACTTTGCAGCTCCCCAACGGCGGACTGGCTCCATCTGTCACAATTTGACCTGTAGACAGAGATGAGTAATAGCCCAGGAACTAAACCACATTGAAGATGCACAATGAATTCAAAGCTATCGCTGACCACCGTACCTTAACTTTAGCTAATGAAGCCATTCTGAGCACCATTTGTCCGAACAGGAAGTATTCTGTATTGGCTGCATCAGGTGAAGAAAATTTGAAGCTTGGCTATAAAAGAGAACACAAAAAAACACAACACCCACATCTGCAAAATACTTTTATTTCTAGGCTCTTTCCTTGGTTTAGTTTTTGAACAGAAACATGAAACATAACCGGACTTTACAAAGCGCCAACGGTGAACACAAATAATGCTCTTTCAACAGTGTCCAAATAAAGCTAAGATGTAGTTTACTCGGACAATGTGCAAAGTTTAAGCACCTGCTCAAATAATATGTAATAAAAAATCAGTCCCCTGCAGGTTTCTGGAAGAAAAAAAAACCTTCCAATTACAATCTTGAAAACATTCTATACTTAATCCTTAATTTATCCCTTCCACCGCGATCATAATCCCTTAGTCCTTTTAATATGTGCATTGCTTGTGCCTGAAAAGTAATTAAAAATATAGGTTATACAGCAGCCCATTTCGGTACCAATAAAATGTGGGCGGTTGACTTTATCTGGAATAAACGCTTTTTAAAAAATTCAACAGCATTACCAAGTCGAGCTCCACTTTTGGAATTTACAATCCAGGCAGATCTCCTTGCCACTTTGGAAAAGAGATTAGCTCACCACTGTCTTTTCTTCCCCCCCCCCCCAACTTCCCCAGGACAACTCGGCTTGACCCTCAAAACTGGAGCGTTTAAAATCAAAACAGCTTTTAAAAGGTGAAATCGGGGTGGGGAAGCCAATTCTAACTGTACCTTCCGCAAACGTAAAATAGTGCCTGAAAGATTCAAGGCAGTAAAAGAGTTCACATTGATTGAATTTGATGATCCCACCACGGGGACTCAGGAGCGGGGACTTACTCCCGATTACTTGATTATTTGACAGCAACATTAAATCTTGACCTTCCTATCGGGCCCTGGGGGAGGGAGAACTGGAAGTTTAGGAATAGCAACTGCACTGCAGAGCCTGCAATCACATTGAGCTGGAGAGCCGGAGGAGGCGGCCCGGGCAGGCCTTATTTCTATAGTAGGTGCAAAATAGGAGGCGCCGGTTGCCTAAATCCCTCAGTCTCGATGGCAACTGAATCTGTAATGGAAGAGGAGGGACTTCGGGGAGAGCCGCTGCCATTCACTTCTCAGGAAGCAAAGAGGGGATGGGGGAGAAGGGGTGGGAACAGTCATTCAAGGATTCTCATGGGGAGGGTCCCCAGAGTGGTGGGGGGATCCTGTTTTGCAAAGGCAAGAAAGCGCTTACCTCAGGCCTCCACTTCATAATCTGTAGAATGCTCTGCTTTTAAACCACTTCCAGCTGAGAGCCTTTTGCTACCCCCTCTTGGGAGCGATCCCAAACTGGCTTGAAATCCTGAGGAATTGGAAGCAGCCTTTCCAACCAACCTGGTTTTATTAAAAAGTCAAAGTTTTCAGCAGCTCCAGCTCATCAGATGCCACCAAAGACTAATGTAGCTTTTCTCCTGTGATGCTTAAGTGAGTGCGCTCTGGTTTTGGTGAGATCTTAGGCCCGTGATGGCGAACCTATGGCAAGCATGCCCGAAGTGGCACGCGGAGCCATGTCGCCTGGCACGCACGGTGTCGCCCGTTAATCTTCCGGGTTTCTGGCGTGCATGCACGCATGACGATCAGCTGGCCTTCGTGCATGCGGCAGTGCCGGAAACTGGAAGAGCTAGTCTTCCATTTTCCGGTGTGAGCATGCATGCCGGCCAGTTGATCGTTGCACGCGCATGCGTGCCAGTAACCAGAAGACTAGCTGGCCAGTGTGCATGCATGTGCCGGAAACCGGAAGTTCATTTTCCGACGCGCACATGCCCCCTGGGCAGCTCCTCTTCCGGGTTGTGTCCTAGACGAACACGCGCTCGCTCCCTTTTCGAGGTTCGCCATCACTGTCTTAGGCATTTCAAAATATGTACTAAATCAGTTAAGAATGAAAACCCAACCAATGGACCCTGCCACACAGATGCTAAATGTGGAGTGCTTGAGCCCGACTGTCAAGAAAGTGAGAAAGTGAAATAAAAATAAAATGCTCCAGTCGATCGGTTACTAAGCATCCCAAATTGATCTCCAACAAGCTCAGTCTCTTTCAGAATATTTCAAGGCAGATGGTTGCAATCTCCCAGCCTGGGTCTAATGGGCCTCCGGTTCAGATTAATATAAAGCTAACACCAGCCTCCAGAAAGGCAGGTTTGGGTGAAGCTGTTAAGAATGCCCCCCTAATTCCACTTCTGTAACTCTTTGAGGACAGGTCGATCAATTTCATTTTTTAATTGCACCTGGGCTATGGAGGGCCAGAGGAGAAATGCTCCTAATCTTCAACATTTGTCACTGGTCACAGGCTGGCATTGCCAGCTAGCCTGGCACTTACCTGAGATTCACCATATGGGCACTGAAACAGCTTACAAATATCATGGCAGATATGGTTACAACAACAATGTGAAAATGTGCTATGGCATCCAGTAATGAACTCTGCAAAAATCTATCCAAGCTATATATTTCCAACTGGATGAGCAGGGAATTCGTAGCCAGGCCTCTGCAGCAAAACCCTGAGTGTTTCTCCATTTGCATATCTGAGGACTGTCATGTAGTTAAGTTCTCTAAATTTAAAAGTCACCTGCCTTTGCCTTGTTCTCAATTTCTTGCCTGTGCTCTCCACGGACTAGATATGAACAGAAAAAAATTGTACAGAAATGTACTGAATAGCTCCCTGGAGATCTGCAACAGAGAGCCTCTGACGTTCCCTCAGCCTCACATATCAAACCAAGAATCCTTTTAGTTCTGCATCCAGCTATGGCTAAACGAATGTTTTTGAGAAATACACAACTGGAACAGGAAAGCAACATCCTTCGTATGCTGTACAATACTCCACTATCTGGTATTCAGAAATATACAGTTATGAGCACCAAGAAACTACTTTGTTTAAAATGAATAACAGCTGGTGCTTAAAACTATCTTTCTTTACATTTAACCTTTCTGAAAGTGTCATTCTACTTTCTGCTACATTGGACCAGGTCTCTCCAACAACAAAACGCTACCTAAAAGCCCAGGAAAAGACAAGAACAGACTTTTTTTTGCTGAGTTCCAGCAAATGACTCCTAACTCCCACTGCTGGGGTGTTAAAGCTATTCTTTTGAACAATATCTAAAATTCTGGGCTCATATTCAAAACAACAAACCAAATCCTGCTCTCCTGGTTTGGGAAGGAGGAAGCTGTGAGCAAAGTACTGTCCTTCTCCACATAACAACACAGTGAATTGATAAAAAAAAAAGAATATTTGTAGTTCAGGGTTGAACTGTGGGGTTTCTTGGTGCTCTCCTTGTTCGGTTGTTTTCTTGCAGACCTTTCATTACCAAACTAGGTAACGTCATCAGTGCACTGATGATCTTGCCTTAGTTTGGTAGTGAAATGTCTGCAAGAAAACAACCAAGCTCAGAGATCACTAAGGACCTCACAGTTCTGCCCTGAGCTATAAATATTCTCAAAGACCTGATATACAGTGAATTGGCAAAAGAATCAAGAAAAAGGGTGTGTGTGTGTGATTTAAAAAAAACAACAGTTTTCTTAACTAGAGAGCTGGAAGAGGCCGGTTGTCAAGGAAAGACTGGATCACCTTTCTCCAACCAGTAAAATTAGTCTCTATTTCTTTCTAAAAAGCGGAGTTCTTTTCTGTGTGCAGATCAATGCTGGCAGAGAGCAAAACTCAGATCAAACACTGGGAATCCAGCAGAGAGAGAGAGAACTGAAGCAATAGAAAACTAGTAAACCCACAACCATCGATGGCTTCTTGAACTCGTTTGGCTGCCCTTGAAGCATATCTCTCCAGAGCTTGCTTAGCACAGGCATTATGTTTCGGGGTAAGAGGTCATCATAGCCAAGTCACCAGCAAAAACAGTTGGGAGATGATTTTAATGTTTGCAGAGAAAAGCTGGCTTATAGAACAATTTTGAGTGCAGTTTGTGAGTTGGTTACCTGCTTCTTGGAGATCACTCGTCCGTAGGGCAAGAAAATCCCACACACCAAGTGCTGAATAAAGATAAATAAAACACAGCCGCCTCTATTTAGATGCTCTGATTCAGGCAGCAACAGAGAAAACAGGCAGCATGTTTCCTTGCTTGAAGGCCCAGCTTTCTTCTCAAGGAGCTTCCGGCATGGAGCCCTCACCAGGAAATTAAAACAAGAATACTGACTTCACTGACTTCATAGACAAGCAGCAGCCAACTGGGAGATTCAGTACCACAAAGGGCCTTGGGAACTGCTCAGCCAGCCCCTTTAGGTGCAGGCCCCATCTCTGGACAAATAGCTCTCATAATTCTCTTCACAGCGTTTTATGCAGTGGCAGAAATAGTTCACATCAGAAATGGCCTCCAGAAGGTCTGTTTGGACTAGACAGATGTCATAGAGCTCCGAAGTAGGAATTGTCCGGGGAGAATCACTTCCTTGCCCTAAGAATACCTGTTGGGCCAAGATAATGTTAAATATAAGGAAAATGGTCATTTAAAAGAATAATAATTATCATGTATTATTATTTTGTATAAGAAAATGGAGTTGGTATTGTTTCTAAAAAGGTAAATGCTTGATATGTCAAATGGAACAATTATAAGCTGTTTCAAAATTACCTGTATGTAGCAGCTAACAGCTAAGAACCACAAGCCTATAGCCTGAATGCCAGCTGAAACCACAAGCAGAGGGAGTACAAAAATAACAATAGAGCATATGCTAGCAAGGAAGGAGTTGGTGAACTTGTTAAAATTCTTTGAACAAAGGTGGAGCGGGCTTTTAGAAGAATTGAGTAAGGTGCTGTGTCAAAAAGGGCAGGGGGAAATGAACTTGTGTAAGGGGATAAAAGCTGATGAATGCTTTGTTCCCTGTCCACTTTCTGTGCACCCGTGTTTGCAAATACGTGAATAAACTTCTTTGCTGCTTTCAAGTTGTTGTCTCGGGTAGTGTCCATATGCGAACGTGCACTGTTTATAACAATTAGAAGGTCGGAATCCTTTAACACACAATGCAGAGAAGTCCAGGCAGACAAAGCAAAAAAGCAAACCCACCATCCCTTTTTCAATACTGTTTGATTTGTCGAACGAGATACTAAATCTTAAGCCCACTTAGGAGGCTTTCCTCTGGAGAACTTGTCAGCTCCTAAGTAAATTGGAGCATTTGCTTTTCAGAGGGCTTATACCCCACAACCTCCTTTTCAGCCACTAGCCACAGTGACTAACCACTCAAGCTATAGAAGCAGGCAATGTCATGATTGCCGTGGTGGCGCAGTGGTTAGAATGCAGTACTGCAGGATACTTCTGCTGACTGCTGGCTACCTGCAATTTGGCAGTTTGAATCTCACCGGCTCAAGGTTGACTCAGCCTTCCATCCTTCCGAGGTGGGTAAAATGAGGACCCAGATTGTTGGGGGCAATAGGCTGACTCTGTAACCCGCTTAGAGAGGGCTGTAAAGCACTGTGAAGCGGTATATAAGTCTAAGTGCTATTGCTATTGCTATTACAGGTAGTCCTCGACTTAATGTCCACAATTGGGACCACAATTTCTGTGGCTAAGTAAGGTGGCTGTTAAGTAAGTCGCACCCAATTTTATGACTTTTTTTTTTTTTTACTCCTGGTTGTTAAGCAAATCACTGCCATTATAAAATGAATCATCTAGTCGTTAAGCAAATCTGGTTTCCCTCATTGACTTTGCTTGTCAGAATGATGGTTGGGAAAGTCACCAACGGCAATGACATGAACCGTTGTAAATGTATGCTGGTTGCCAAGCGCCTGATGTTTGATTACATGACCATGATGATGCTACAACAGCCGTCAGGGTGAGGACTGGTTGTAAGTCACCCTTTTCAGTGCCGCTGTAACTTGGACCTGTCATTAAACGAACGATTGTAAGTTGAAGATTACCTGTATCACGCTCAAAGGGAGACGAGGAATGTGGTGGGGGCATCACAAAAAAGATAGGGTTGACATTTTTCAGCTTGGTTTTCGTGGTGGTGGGGGGATCACTCTTTCATGTATATAAGGACTATGAACAATTATACTCCAATTCTCAATGGGACAGGGGTCTCTGAGGGTGGCATAAAGGAGGACTTGCATGGATCAGTGTCTAACTGTTCTCAACAGCAAGGACTGATGAGGGAATGGGGTTCCCAAACACCATTCCTTTCAGTGTGCGTGATGTTAGAAAGGGAAGGATTCCAGTAGGCAGCATGAATGGTTGAAATTTTATGAGCCCAGATGAATTCTGGAGAGGGATTGTCTAGGGCTGATAATGCAATGCCAAGCAATAGAAGATTTGGAAACCTTGAGATCACCTCTTCTCCATCATTTACTCCAGTTAGAAAATCCCATTGCAAAGGTGGAAGAAGAGGTACTTAGGGAAAACTGGTCCAAAATGTATGGCCTGGTCCTGTCCTCACCTGCCCCAACGTGCACATCAAGCATCGTTTAAACAACTATATTCTTCTCAGTGGCTAAGACACTGAGCTTGTCGAACAGTAAGGTCGGCAGTTCGGCGGTTCGAATCCCTAGCGCCGCGTAACGGGGTGAGCTCCCGTTACTTGTCCCAGCTTCTGCCAACCTAGCAGTTCGAAAGCATGTAAAAAATGCAAGTAGAAAAATAGGGACCACCTTTGGTGGGAAGGTAACAGCGTTCTGTGCGCCTTTGCCATTTAGTCATGCCGGCCACATGACCACAGAGACGTCTTCGGACAGCGCTGGCTCTTCGGCTTTGAAACGGAGATGAGCACCGCCCCCTAGAGCCAGAAACGACTAGCACGCATGTGCGGGGGAACCTTTACCTTATTCTTCTCTCTGTACACTGCCAGGTGGAGAAGTACCCTCCAATATAGGGAGGGCTCAGCATAGAGAAATCGCACCTGGCAGAACTCTTCCTTTTTGCAGCATCAAAACACATGACATCTCCGGCCCTGCCCTGAACCTACAAACAGCAGACTCTCAAAGCCAGCTTTGAAACTCACTCACAGGCTGAATGACAGCTAGAGAAGAACACTTTGGAGCATGCTCAGATCTATCCACTAAGAGGGAAGAGCTGAGCTTGGGACTTAAAAGGGAAAAGGCAAGGTCTTTTCAAAGGGATCAAGGCTGGCTTGGAGCTAGCAAAATCTTCCTGGCCTCTGAAACTACAAGATCTGACCTGGAATCAGCAGGAGGAAGAAGGAGGGCATGGAATCCCAGGGGTCCTCTCTGCCCCCTTTCTTTCTAAATATAATTTGACCTGAAACTGACTGGCTGGGGGGTGGGGGAATGAATAACATCCCTTTCTCTCTCCATCTCCCTTTCTTCAAAGACCATTCTGTAGGCTGTGGCAGGATAAAATGTTCCAGACAGACAGGGCTCTTTGCCTCCTCCACCAAGACAGGTAGTCCTCGACATACGACCACAATTGAGCCCAGAATTTATCTTGCTAAGTGAGAAATTTGTTAAATGAGTTATGCCCCATTTTATGACTTTTCTTGCCACAGTTGTTAAGTGAATCTCTGCAGCCGTTAAATTAGTAACACGGTTGTTAAGTGAATCTGACTTCCCTGTTGACTTGGCTTGTCAGAAAATCGCAAAAGACCTCGGGACACTGCAACCGTCATAAATATGAACTAGTTGTCAAGCATCCGAATGTAAATCACGTGACCATGGGGAATGCTGCGAAGGTCATAACTGTGAAAAATGGGCATAAGTCACTTTTTTCAATGCCGTAACTTTGAACGGTCACTAAACGGACTGTTGTTAAGGACTACCTGTATTTACTGATCAGCTTGAATGTCTATTGTCGGGAAATCAAACAGTCCCAGCCTCCACTAGTAATTTTCCCTTATATTGTGAGTGGCACCAAGCCTCAAGGAACCAATGTGGTGGCTTGAATCCAACAAGAACCAATTAACCTTGCCTGCCCAGCTTTTCCTCCATCCCCTAATTCAGGCAGCACGCACTCTCTCCCAGCTGCCTCATTTCCTAAGGAAAAGCTTTTAGGCCGATATAAAGAGCTGCTACGACGGCCTTTCTCTTTGGCTCTTCCAACTTCCCGGCTCTGGCATGAAAGCTGCCCTTTAAGCACTCAGGACTGCAAAGGAGATTTGGGCTGCTAAGAAGCAGGTTGCTGGGCTCGGGGAGGTGGGGGGGAGAAGAGAAAGGGGAATGACTCACACCGAGGACAGAAGGAGCACGCTGCAAGAACAGGCACCGAGCACCTGCTGTTCCACACCAGCCACCATTCTCCGCTAATCACCTGCGGTTATGACAGGCGGCTCACTTACCAATCTCCGCCACCTTTGGGACAGGTTAGAAGGGGAAATAGGCAATCCTTGCCAGCGTGGCAGAGGTACTCCAAAGGTAGCCGAGGCGATGGGCTTTTCTGCTTAAGGACAGAATAAAGTGGAGGAATCACAATAGCGAGGCTCCACTTAGTGCACAAAGCCTCCTGGGTATTGTCTCTGAAAGCGTAGCTTATTTCCCAGGATTGACAAAAGGGGACTGCGCAATTATAATTATAATTAAGAGCTGTGAATGACCCACAAAAGAATCGTCTATTTTTTAAAAAAAAGGGGGGGGGATTGGAGCAATGCTTCTCTCTAACAATACCTGAGGATGGACAATGGTGTCGGAATCAGTCAGTCGGATATTGTCATCTATACAGATATGCTGGACTCTGGGGTCTTCAGGATCAACCCAAATGGGCTTTCCACCTTGGCTGGAATAATTATTCTTAGCCCACCTGCAGCAAAGAAAGAGACATAATCTGTAGCGATCAGCACAAACATGCATTCATTTTGCTCCTTCTACTTCAAGAGAAGAAAAAAAAAAAGAAGGAATGGAAACAAGAAAGGAAGGGAAGGAATAAATGCACTCAGGGCAATTTTCAATATCACTTATTTATTACTTTACCAACAAACAAACAAGGAAAATGATGCCCGGTAAAATGATGGGACAGGAAATGAACAGCCAGTAAAGAAAGACAAAATGAAATGTTGTGCTGAGCACCTATGGTCTAAATTTTGGCCACTGGAATTTTTGTGCCTGTTTCTCAATCCTTTTGCCACAATGTACATAAAGTCCCAAGTTTCCGTGTAAAATAATAAGGGCAAAGGAAGTAGACTTTGGTTTTCAGAAACAAACAAAACTATCCGGATACCATATGACTGAAAACAACAACAACAACTCTGTATTTAGGAGAATAAGCCAAATATATGAAATATGTGTAACCTTTCCTCTGTGGGCAACTAATCAAGAGTTGTTTGTGCCCTGCTAAAAAGTACCCAAGAAGAGAGAATCCTGAAGAAAGAAAGAAAGAAAGAAAGAAAGAAAGAAAGAAAGAAAGAAAGAAAGAAAGAAAGAAAGAAAGAAAGAAAGAAAGAAAGAAAGAAAGAAAGAAATCTGCCGATCTGGAATGGAATGGAATGGAACGGAATGGAATTCGGCAAAGTATATAAAAACAACCCACATTTGCTCTTCTAGGAGAGGAAGAAAGAAAGAAAGAAAGGGGGAGGGAGGGAGGGAGGGAGGGAGGGACGGAGGGAGGAAGGAAGGAAGGAAAAGAGAGAGAGAGAGAAAGAAAGAAAAGAAAGAAGAAAGAGAGCGAGAGAGAGAGAGAGGGAGAGAGAGAGAGAGATGGAATGGTTAGAATGGAATGGAATGGAATGGAATGGAATGGAATGGAATGGAATGGAAAAAGAAAGAAAGAAAGAAAGAAAGAAAGAAAGAAAGAAAGAAAGAAAGAGCAAGCTGTACCAGCATTTTCTGAAGCCCCAGGCTAGTTCCAAAAGAACCTAGGAAGTCTTGTTCAGAGCAGAAAGCTTTCCAAAACAAGATCTACAAAGGGATATAAGATCCCTGATATATCCAGCCTTTGTTTCAATATTCTTAGCAAATATAATCCAGCATCTTTGAAGACATTCTGTACATCCTATTGAATACATATTAGAACATTCCCTTAAATGGCCAGTTAAAACCTGCTTCCCTATCAATTCTATCCATTGCTTCTGCCCTTTGAAGCATCAGAAGATAAGTCTATTTCACATTTTACATGATGGACCTTCAGACATCTGCCAACAAAACAAGGTTTTTTTTTCCTTCTCCAGATAGAACATAAGCAAATAATCCTCATAAGGTTCAGTTTCTAGAATTCTCTCAACTTTGCAGTCATTGTTCGCTGAGCACCATGCACACCCAACCTTTTTAAATACCTTTAAAATTTCAGAGCATGTTGAGTACTTTTACAACATGGGTACCACGATGGGCATGGACAGTCATCGAACCTTTTACTAGAAGGCAAACAATTAAAGATGCTTCCTATCACCTTTTCTACTCCCTGGGATGCTGGCAGCCCCAGCTTTTGGTTTTTGGGGGTCTGGGCAGGAAACAGTTTCAAAGCATTGGGCTGCAGCCATCCAACATGATTATTTTTTATGAATATATAAAACATCTCTATTGGGCTGAGAAGTCCTATTCTAATTTAGATTATAACTGAGGCTGGCAATTTGCAACATTCCATTTTCCCATATATTTATTCATTCATTCATTTAGACAAATATTTTAAAAGTCAGGCATGAGAAAGAGCCTGGTGGACACACAGGAAACTGCAAGTGGACAACTGATGCTCACAAACACTATACTGAAGATCATAGAAATAGAAATATGTATTCTTACTAAGTAGGTATACTAGAAATAGAAATATATACGGTGACTAAGCTAGGCTCAGATGGTACAAAAGCTAGGGTTTTTTCCCCCAAATGAGAAATAAAGGCTACAAATAAATTAGACAGCTTGATAAAGGAGCATAACGCAGGCGAATTACTCTTTAAGAGACCTAGCTTGATTTATGATTGAATAGAGGTTGCATACCTACCAGGCAAGATTAACTCAAAAAGACTCTTTAAACTAAATTACTCCAACTCAGTGCCCTGCAGATTGCATGGTCCGTGGAAAGAAAATGTAAAACTTATTTAAAGGCTACCAGGTTGGGAAGACCATTTCCTGGACCAGACTCAGCGGGTTATAGAAGCAAGAAAACCCCCTACTTATAACTCCACGTATCTTGGCTGAGGTAAGACCATTAAATGTCAAGGAAGAAAGACACAAATCAATCTGTCAGCAAAAAAAAAAGCGTGGAACTGGAGTTAGGAAGTAAAAGGGTAATCATTTTAGTATGAATGGCTTCCATCAGGCTGAAAATATACACTAATAGGAGTCTTTATTTTTAGTGTGATACAAGAAGAATATTTTAAAAAGCTCACTGGATTGTAATCTGATCATACAGATAAATCCTCATTTAGCAACCATCGTTGCGACTGGCAATTCTGTTGCTTAAGCACTGCAGTCACTAATGATGTCACATGACCAGGATGGACTAATGACATCATTTCCCATTTGGTTGTTGAGAAACAACTGCAACCTCAAGGGACCACAACTTAAAATTTTACTTCTGTGTTCTCCATTAACTCTGCTTGTCACAAGCCGCTTGGCAATCACAGAAATGGCAATCACATGACTGTGGGATGCTGCAATGGTCATATATGCGAGGATTGGTTGCAAGCTGTTTTTTTAGACCAGGGGTCCCCAACCTTTTCAATACCCCGCACCCCTAGAACACTTCTGATATATTCTCGAACCCCTTACAAAAGTAAATAATTACATATGCATATAATTATGCATATAGATTTAGATTTAGATTTATTATATTTGTATGCCGCCCAACTCCCAAAGGACTCTGGGCAGCTTAACAACAAACAAAAAAACATTAAAAACATCATAAAAAACATTATAAAACATCCTAAACAATTATAAAGCATTAAAACATTAAACATTAAAACAATGTAAAACTCATGCAGATCACATCATGGCCGGATCTCGACGATTACAACCGCGAGATCACGGCCTCAGGCCTGCCGGAAAAGCCAGGTCTTTACTGCTTTTTGGAAGGCCAATAGGGTGGGGGTGGTCCGGATCTCAGCAGGTAACTGGTTCCAGAGAGCCGGGGCAGCCACAGAGAAGGCCCTCCCCTGCGAGCTCGCCAGCCGACACTGTTTAGCTGACGGGATCTGGAGGAGACCAACTCTGTGGGATCTCACCGGTCGCTGGGAGCTATGTGGTAGAAGGCGGTCTCGAAGATACACTATAATTTTGAAACTTCTAAACCCAGGTTTTCGCACCCCCTGGAATATCGTCTCGCACCCCCCCAGTTGGGAACCCCTGTTTTAGACTGTCATAACTTCAAAGAGTTGCTAAATATGGTGGTCAGTAAGAAAGTGTTGCTAAAAAGCCAACCACTGTAAATAAAAGTAGGCCAACAAGAAAGCACATATCTCACCATTCAAAGTGGTCCTGGAAACCACTGATGCCTTCCCTGGAGCTGAAATAGGCATACATTTTCCTGCACCCGTTGTCACTGGAGAGCTGCTCAGCTCCATGGCTCAACGCCACTTTTTTCTTGCTGCAACGTATCTTTCCAAGTCTGAGATCTACAGGCAACTGCGGTGAAAAATAACGAGAGAGATAGAAGAAACACTATTCAAAGCACCAATCCTAGATGGCCTTAAACAGGCTGAGATGATCAAAGTAGAGGGGAATTTAAGAAACGCGACCAGAAGGAACAGAAAAAATCACCTCTCTCTAAGTGGATAAAGGCTAAGGTTGTATATGAAGAGATATTTGATAAGGGAATTTTATCGCCGGCATTTAATCAGGCTTATATTACCGTTATACTAAAAGCAGGTAATGATGGTATTCAGTGTGCTCATTATCGTCCAATCTCATTAATTGACGTTGCTACAAAGATTTTTAACAGCAGTGCAGGCAAATAGATTACAGCAAGTGGTACCGCTTGTTATTAACAATGATCAAGCAGGGTTTATAAAAACTGGGCAAGCAGCAGATAAGCAGCAGATAACATTAGAGCAGCCTTTGATCTAATAGATTTGAATAAAAATAAAGCTCAAGTAATTTTATCACTACAGTAGATACTGGAAAGGTCTTTGATAAAATACATAAACACTCTTGCTGCACTAAATAATTTGCTATGGAGTTCATAAAATAGACTAAGATATTATATGAACTGCCAATATATAAAGTGAAGATTAGTGGCATGTTTTTCTCCCTTTTTTTTTCTTAATTATTTAGAGGAACTAGACAAGGAAGCTTTTTAATATTTGCACGGAACTCTTAGCTTGTGCTATTAGACATCACAGAGAGATCTATAGAGAAGGATATAAGTCCTTTGAACAAAAATTGGGTTTTATTTTTAGGTGACATTCTTTTGTTTATTTCTGAACCTTATAATACTATCCCAGCGTTAATGCAAAGGATTAATGCCTTTAGCAAAATAGTTACTCTGTTAACTGGTCCAAATTGGAACCGATGCCTTTAAGTGAAAAATTGGTTATCCATCCGTTTAAGGAATATTAAACACAATCACAATCACTCCACATACATATGGAAACGTATGACTAGGTTTCCCCCCCCCCCCAATTACTTGTATAAGGATTATTCTCTATCCTATTCATGTTGTCTTGTATTTTCTGTTATGGATTGCACCAATAGAGGCTAAACCAATTTCGTTGTATACATGATGTACAATGACAATAAAGGCTGTTGTTGTTGTTGTTATTTCTTTTATTCATTAAAAATGAAACTCAGTCAACTGAACATTTAAAGATTTGACATAAATACAATTGACTGGTGCTAATGGTTGATATGGTTGCTGCCAGCATCCTAGGTACCCTGTTTCCCCCAAAATAAGACATCCCCTGATAAGCCCAATCGGGCTTTTGAGTGCATGGCAATAAGGCCAAGCGCTTATTTCAGGGTTCAAAAAAATATAAGACAGTCTTATTTTCGGGGAAACACGGTATCAACCAAGTATCTTCTTAAAATATATGATGTTCCGAGTAGTGCAGTTTTTTGCAGTTCCGCTGGTGTTATTGCAGGAAGCTGCAATTTCTTTGATGTGTTTTGTAAAATTCTTGGACATAGTACCAAGTGCCCCGATGACAATGGGTATCACGGTTACATGTTTCATCCATAGCCTTGTAGTTTCGATGGCCAGGTCGCGATATTTCATGATTTTTTTCCAGTTCTTTTTCTTCGACTCTGGCATCGCCTGGTACAGCGATATCAATAAACTGTACGCTTCGGCCCTCGACAACCGTGATGTCTGGCGTGTTGTGTTCCAAATGACGATCCGTTTGTATTCGAAAGTCCCACAAGATCTTCACCTTCTCATTTTCGGTAACTTTTTCCACTTTGTGCTCCCATGACTTTTTTGATACAGGTAAGTCATATTTTTTACATAATGACCAGTGGATTAATTTAGCAACTCGGTCGTGTCTAGCTTTGTAATCAGTTTGCGCGACTTTGCTGCACTCACATATTAAATGTTTATTTTTATTGTTGTTGTTGTTGTTTTTGTTGTTGTTA
>QLTV01002537.1:965946-1006524 GCA_003457575.1 Thermophis baileyi | reverse complement strand
TGAGGGGGGGGTGCAGGCGCGGGGCTGGGCCTGCCGCTCTTTTTGCGGCGGCCACTAAGAGAAGTGCAATAGCTAGGATTTGCTGGAGCGGCTTCCGTGAAGCCGTTGTGCGTGTGGGGCACATGGGGCATGTTCCCCCCCCTTTCCCACCCCCCCAGGAAATGGTGGGGACCGGCTGCGCAGGTGCTTCAAAGGCCTTATTTTCAGAGGAGGTCTTATTTTAGCGCATGCGCGCAAAAGCCCGATTGGAAAAAATATAAGCCCCTGTCTTATTTTCGGGGAAACACGGTACTTGCAATTACAGGTAGTCCTCAAGTTATAACCATTCATTTAATGTTTGTTTGAAGTTACAATGGCACTGAAAAAAGTGTCATTACCATTTTTTTTTGCATCTTGAATTTTTAACAAACCATGACCTTTATTTGGGATTATTCTCTGCAATCCTACAGATCATAATCTTTTTGTAGAAGAATCAAAAACTGTCTTTCTAAACAAATCCACCAAAGTCAGCAGACATTTTCCTTTCAGGACAGGATCCCTCAGCAACAAATAATATATAAATAGTGACCTCAAGGCACACAATCAAACATCTGTCAAGTTGGCCCAAAAAAGCCAGCATCACTCAAGCAACGTTAAGCAAAGGGGAGATTCTGTTTGCCCACTCACCGAGATTCTTCCCAGGGCAGGGAAGCCGGGGTGCTGCCCCTCCAGGGCGCAGCTCACCGCCCGAAGGACACGAGGCAGGTCTGTGCCGAAGGTACGAAAGATGACCGCAAACTCCCTCCCTTCTCGGTGCAAGCTTTCCAGGAGGCAGAAGAAGGAAGGCAGAACCAAGTGGTAGTGCCTGGCCTGCTCACCTTTGACGGAGAGCTGAGGGTGAGGCTGTCCCTGCCACTCTAGCAGCTTCAAGTGGTGCCTGTGAAGGTCCAGGAAATTCTTCCCCTGGGGCGTTTCTGTGAATTTGGTGTTGCGGCCATACTGAGAATAGAAACTCACAGCGCCTTGGCAGGGAGGATGCAAAGAGGGAGACTCACTGACCCACTGCCACTCCCCTAGAAGAGAAAGGAAAGGAACAGATGAAGCTCTACGTCAAAACATAGGGAGTCCTTGAGTTACAACCATAACTGGGGCCAGAATTTTCATCGCTAAGCCATGCGGTTGTAAAGTGTCATGTCACGTGACTACATCGCTTAGGAACAGCAATCCTGGCACGCTTTGTTGCCGTCATGAGCTGAATTCCATGGGTTGTTAACCTATCCCTATTCAAGCCATTCCAGGTTTGGTCCCTCCCAGTCCCAAGCCTCAGGTCTTCCCAGGGAAGGGGCTGCCTCCCCTTCAACAGACCCAACTGCCTATATTTTCCCCATCTCCGCTCTTGTGGCCACCCTGCGGCCTGTCCTGCAGAGTGGCAAACAGCCCCAGAACCACGCAGGGGCTCAGGGGTGTCTTGGCACCCCACAGCTCTGCAGCTGGAAGAATCTTCTGAGCTACAGTGCAATCTTCAATCTTCAAAGCCAGTGTCACCCCTTGAAGCCTCAGCTGCCCCAGCCTGACCTAGTATAGATAGTCCTCGACTTATAACCACAACTGAGCCCAACATTTCTAAAACGGTTCATTGCTAAACGAGGCAGTTGGTAAGTGAGCGGCACCCCATTTTATGTCCTTTTTGCCACAGTTGCTAAGCAAATCACTGCAGTTGCTAACTGAATCATGGGGTCATTAAGCAAATCTGGCTTTCCCCAATGACTTTGCTTGTCAGAATCAGCTGGGAAGGTTACAAATTGGGATCACATGACCCCAGGACAGTGCAACTGTCATAAATACATGCCAGTTGCCAAGCACCCAAATTTTGATCATGTGACTATAGGGATGCTGCAACAGTTGTGTGTCTATGGAGATTCTCAGTCACCCAGGTCATGGCTGCCCCAAAGGTGCTTTTTCAAGAAGCAAATGGACTTTCTGGATTTTCTTTGGAGACGTTTCACTTCTCATCCAAGAAGCTTCTTTAGCTTTGAGGACTAGTCATCTCTGTCACTACGTTCATTTTAATTTGTCAGCAGGACTCTTATTCTGAAATGACATTGTACACTGATATGAAATTCTCATGTGATACCTGTACTGCGCATGTGTTAATCTTTCCTTTGTTCTCTTTCTTCTTCATCATGTAGACACAGACTTAGATGTTCTTATTTTTGTTATGCAAATATATTATTTTTATTCTTTCCTGGACTCCGGTCTTATTCTTGAGGGTTGACAGCAGGGAAACAAGATTCATTTCACCTCTAATTATTTTTCTATGCAACAATCTCTTCATTCAATGCCACTGTAACTTTGATCGCTGAACGAATGGTTTCTTAAACGAGGTCTACCTGTGAGTTTGTTCCCCCCAATTGATCCTAAATCAATTATTTTCTTGCTGACTTGATTTACATTAAGACATTGGGGCAAATGTGAATCTCCCCTTCTTTAACCATTTACCTATATGATGTACCAATAAAGGAGAATATTTGTAGCTCAGGGTTGAAATGAGAGGTCTTTGGTGCTCTCTGAACTTGGTTGTTTTCTTGCAGACGTTACATTACCCAAACTAGGTAACATCATCAGTGCTAGTAAGGAGTGCAGTTTGTTGTCAGTTTATATTCTGGTGTCTTGTCTGTCTGTGTGGGTAGGGACGGTCTTAGAGATTCTTTGGTTGGGCTGTTTACTGATGGCTCTTTGGCAGTTTCTTGATTGGAGTATTGCTTACTTGATTTTTGGTCTGAAGTTGACCTTGGAGTTAATCTATGCTGATCTGAGTGCTGATTACTGGTGGAGAGATGTTCCCTTTTGGGCTGGTTGATTGTCTCTTTTGCATAGTCCATAGATGTTGTTAATGTCTATGTGTCTATTGATGGCTGATTTGTCAGAGTGCCAGGCTTCTAGAAATTCCCTGGCATTTTTGGATTTGGCCTGGTCTAGGATTGTCAAAGAACCATTAGAAAAACAGCCCAACCAAAGAATCCCTAAGACCACCCCCACCAGTGGTGGGTTGCTCCCGGTTCGGCCCGGTTCTGCGAACCGGTAGTGGCGGTGGCGGGAGGCTCCGCCCACCCACCCAGGTGGCTTCTGCGCATGCGCAGAAGCAGTGCGCGAACCGATAGCAACGGGTTTTAGAACCCACTACTGACCCCCACCCACACAGACAGACAAGACACCAGAATATAAACTGACAGCAAACAATTCTCCTCACTAGCACTGATGATGTTACCTAGTTAGGGTAATGAAACGACTGCAAGAAAACAAGCAAGCTCAGAGAGCACCAACGACCTATATGATGTATTTGTATCCCGCAATAGAATAGAATAGAATAGAATAGAATAGAATAGAATAGAATAGAATAGAATAGAATAGAATAGAATAGAATAGAATAGAATAGAATAGAATAGAATAGAATAGAATAGAATAGAACAGTTCTTTATTGGCCAAGTATGATTGGACACACAAGGAATTTGTCTTTGGTGCATATGCTCTCAGTGTACATAAAAGAAAAGATACATTTGTCAAGAATCATGAGGTACAACACTTAATGATTGTCATAGGGTACAAATAAGCGATCAGGAAACAATCAATATTAATATGACCTCCCACAAACAGTTTGTTCTTAATCAATCTCTATGTTCCCCTGTCTCTTTAAAAGCTGAGTCAGGAAGCTGCCGAGGTGGCGCAGTGGTTAGAGTGCAGCACTGCAGGCTACTTCAGCTGACTGCTAGCTGCAGTTCGGCGGTTCAAATCTCACCGGCTCAAGGTTGACTCAGCCTTCCATCCTTCTGAGCTGGGTAAAATGAGAACCCAGATTGTTGGGGGCAATATGCTGACTCTGTGAACCGCTTAGAGAGGGCTGTAAAGCACTATGAAGCGGTATATAAGTCTAAGTGCTATTGCTATTGCTATTACCGGTACATCCTTATCGTCAGGGAATAGAACCAGCAGGACAACAGAAATGGATCTTAATGGTCCTTACCATCCCTCAAACTCCTGTACTTCAGCCAGAGAAAGATAAATGGCTGCTGGCAATTATAAAATGGCCTGAGAACTTCAAAGCTTTTTTTCTCATATTTGGGCATACAGCTTATTATAGACAGCAATCCCACATGAATGACATAAACCAATTTAGTTACTCCTCAGTGGACAGAGTCTAATTTTTAAACTGCAAACTGTTAATCCTTTGTTACCACCACCCCACAATAGGTATAATTCTTCATTTCCATCCCTAACAGTTTTTATATCAAAATATGTCCCAGAAGTATAAATTAAAAGTATATACTGATTTTATTTTTAACATGATTTGAGCAACGGTGAAAAATGCAGAGACTGCATTTTTGGTTGATCACAACCAAATTAACCAAATTAACACTTGTTTTGCCCCAGGTCCTGCCCATCTAACAGTTCAAAACACCATGTAAATGCGAGTAGATATATAGGTACTACTTCGGTGGGAAGGTGACTCCAAAAGGATACCCCAATCAGAGTGGGCCAACAGATTTTGGCCTTTTTGTCTGTGTGGATGTGGGTCGGGGAGATAGGAGTTGCATGATTAAGGAGCAAAATGAGTGCAAAGACTTAAGACACCCATTTTGCTTCTTAAAACTTCCTTCAATATCCATTCACCCCACTCCCCTGTTTACTTTTGAAATGTAGCTATTAACTGATTGTATATAGCCTGGTTTAAAGCTTTATGTAAATGAAAGTTGCACATGTCTATTTATACTGTCAACCTAAAACCAGGAAGTCCCTAGATGAGCCCTATTCAGCATTGAAGGGACTAAGGCTCTTGAATTATTTGTCATTCCCTAGCCTCGTGATGGCGAACCTATAGCACGCGTGCCACAGGTGGCACGCAGAGCCCTCTCTGCGGGCACACGAGCCGTCACCCAGCTCAGCTCCACCGTGCATGCGCATGCGCCTCCCACCAGCCAGCTGATTTTGGGTATCTGCCGCGCATGCGCGGAGGGCGAGGCGCATCCCCAGACTCCCAGAGGCTTTTCTCGAGCCTCCGGGAGGGCAAAAACGGCCTCCCCCGGACTCCGAAGGCCCTCCGGAGGCCGGAAACAGGCCCGTTTCCGGACTTCTGGAAGGCCCGTTTTTCACCCTCCCCAGGCTCTGGAGGCTTTCCTCAAGCCTCCAGGAGGGCGAAAACGGCCTCCCCCAGGCTCCAGAGGCCCTCCGGAGGGGGAGGGGGTCGCACGGGGGGGGAATTGTGCGCACATGCGTGGGGGTCACACAGGGGGTCACGCGCGCATGCGCAGGGGGTGGAGGGTCGCGCGCACATGCGCGGGGGGGTGGAGTGCGAGGGTGTCACATGCGCATTGCATTATGGGTGCCGGCACACACGCACGTGCAATAGTGCGCGCGCTTTCGGCACACGACAAGAAAAAGGTTAGCCATTACTGTGCCCTAGCCAGTACTTTTTCAACCTTGGCAACTTTGGACTTCAACTCCCAGAATTGCCCAGCGGCAATTCCTCATGTGGCTGAGGAATTCTGGGAGTTGAAGTCCACACATTTTAAAAGTTGCCAACTTTAAAAAACATCGAGCTAGCCTATTTCCTCTGGGAACTGTGAAAATAAGAACTGGAGGAAATAAAACCTAGTACAGGCCAACAGTAGGTTAAAAGTGGAATAAGTATCACTGTGTATATCTGCTTTAGTCTCAAATGTCATTGGTCCTATCAAGGTGATGCTTCTGTTATAAGCACAGCAGCTTCCTGACTCAGCTTTTAAAGAGACAGATAAGAAACTCAGCAGTCTAGCAGTTTAAGGCAGAATCTATTCCTTGCCAAGAAGCTGAATGCCCGTCAGCTGTTGGTGCCATCATTTAAAGCTTATTAAGTTTCACTGCTTCCTTTGCAAATCTTCGGTTAACACAAAACTGCTCCAAATGTACTACGATGCTTTTCCAAATCCTCTCTGCTGATACCCACCACTTCTCCAGAAACAGAACTCAGCAAGCAGGTGTGCTCCAGCCTCTTTTCCCTTCCCTGCTTCCTTCTCATTTATTCTGCTGCAGCTCTTTATTTATAATGTGTTTAACATGCATTAGGCTCTCTTAATATTGTGCTAGACACTGTATTAGTAAAATCAAACAAATGCCTACCAACTGCTAATAGTCAAGCAGAATTAAATTGTTTTCAACCAATCTGTCAGGCACTGGCAGGATGTTTTAATACTAAATAGTGAGCCCACATAATGTTAAGATGAAACAAGAAAGATGAACAGCCCTGAGAACTGTGAGGAAATGCGCACACAACCCCTCTTGGTTGCAGCTGCCCCTGTTGCTGGGGAGCCTTTTCCAAGATAAGGAATAATGGCTTATTTCCTTAGTAACAGTTAAATGCAACCATGGTTCTCTCCTGTAAGTCCAGGGTCCCTCTTGATTAGGTAAAAAGCTCTTGGGCGCTCTATCTACTCCACGGGTGTCAAACTCACGGCGTCACATTGCCGTCATGTGACGTTTCACGATGGTTTTTTCTCTTCACGGAGTTGGGGTGGGCGTGGCCTGCGCGTGACGCATCCGGCCCGGAGGCCACCAGTTTGACACCCCTGATCTACTCCAAAACTCAGGAATATGAATTGTGTGTATTTGTCAGTCACACGATCCTGCAACTGTTGCAAGTCCATGCCAGTTGCCAAGTGCCCAAATTTAGAACATGTGACTGTGGGAACAGTCGTAAGTATGAGGACTAGCTGTAAGTCACACTTTCCAGCGTTGTCGTAACTTCCAATAGTTGCTAAACAAATGGTTATAAGTCGAGGACTAACTGTACCTAAGCCACAGTGCTCTTCTTTAACCTGATTCGGGTGAGATAAATGAGCAGCGTGGAAAAACGACTGATCTCTAGTAGAAGATTTTGTGTAGTACTGTGTGACTGAGATAATATGCTCCCAAGGTTGAAAATGTCAGAGTTTTGCAGCGTGATTAGTATTATGAGATAAACCCAGGAGCAAAAACACAGCACACAGAGCCTTTAGATAATTAATAGTGGTTTTATATACAGCTAAATATATACAAACTTATACGTGGTTAAATACCTTATCATACAGCTGCTGATACACAGAGAAGAGCAAATGAGAATACACAACAAGAGAGAACATGAGGAGAAGGGACACGCCCTCTAATGGCTTCCCTTATATAGGCAGCTTTTTACCCAGCTTCTTAAAGTGGCAGTAACCCTGCTGCCTCATTCCCATTGCATCAGCTTCCAGTTACCTTCGCTTACAACCTCTCATCAGCTTACAGCTATTAGATCTACATACCCTGACTAAAAATAATTTTTATTTACTAAAAATAAAAAGCTAAATACTACATATTATTTATTCATGACACAAAACACGGCCCAAACACCAGCTTTCCCAAAAAAGCACACACTACCACAGGCAGGCTAGAGGGAAGAGATAACCTTCTTAAAACTACAATTAACATAATGTTCATAGCTGGATATATATCAGCTTTCTTGAGATAAACCAAACAATCCGAAAAGAGAGAAAAACAGCTTTCATGTTTTCCAGAACTTTTCATAAGCAAAATGGCAATTCAGGCAAGTTCTGGGACTGTAAACACCAGAGGTTTGGCATCCCAGGTTTCTAGATTAGAATCAGACTCAAAAAAGGTACTTGAAGGCTCACTGTTGCAAGCACGGATAATCCTCGAAATACAACATTCCTTTAGTGACCATTTGAAGTTACAATGGCATTGAAAAAAGTGGCTTATGACCATTTTTCACACTTAAGACCGTTTCAGCATCCCCATGGTCACATGATCAAAATTTGGCCGCTTGGCAACTGGCAGGTATTTATGACGGTTGCAGTGCCGGGGGGGGGGTGTCCTGTGATTACCTTTTGTGACCTCAGATTCACTTAACAACCATGTTACTAATTTAACAACTGCAGTAATTCACTTAACAACTAAGGCAAGAAAGGTCATAAAATGGGAAAGAACTCACTTAACAATTGTCTTGCTTAGCAACAGAAATGTTGGGGTTAATTGTGGTCATAAGTCAAGGACCGCCTGTACCACATACATTGCCATTCTGGGACAATGTAATGATGGAGCTATGAAAGGGACATACACAATCCTTCATAGAGTAATTTTCTGCATAGCTACTCAGCAATAAATCCTCGCTGAGTTCAGAAGCTTACTTCCAAGTAGGTGTGGATAAAACTGCAGCTTTAACCTCTTGTGGTCTGTAATAACACCACCTATATGCTACCCAACTCTGGACGGCTCACAACAATCAAATTTCAATCAAATCAATTGAATGTAAAACATAAACACAAAAGATGGGAGGACAAAAATGGCTTGAGCTTGAACGAAAATAACTTTTCAATTCCAGGTTCAAAAAATCTCAACATGCTGCAAAACGTAGTCTTGTTTCAATAGAAGAGAATATTTGTAGCTCAGGGTTAAACTGTGGAGTCCTTGTTGCTCTTGGAGCTTGGTGGTTTTCTTGCAGATGTTTCATTTCCAAACTAGGTAACCTCATCAGTGCACTGATGAAATTACCTACTGTGTTTCCCCGAAAATACGACCTACCCCCAAAACAAACCCTAGCCCGATTTTCATGCCTGCGCCTAATATAAGCCCTACCCCCAAAATAAGTCCTGCCCACCATCTGGTTGTACGAGGTGGGGTGAGGCACAGGCGTAAAAATCAAGCTAGGGCAGGGGTGTGAGGGGGTGGAGCTCCAGGTCTTATTTTGGGGGGATGTCTTACCCGCTTACCTTAGGACCACTGCAACCACGCCTACCATTCCCTGACACCTGTCATGCCGCTGCCCGACTTCCGCTCGTGGCCAGATGCCGCGTGGCTCGTCGCGCTGGTACCGCCACTCGTGCAATGACACAACATGCCACGCAGCCTCCTGCCGTGAGCGGTGGCACTGGCGTGACGAGCCATGCGGTGTCTGGCTGCAAATGGCTGTGAGTGGCCACAGAAGTCAGGCAGCGGTGCGACAGGTGTCAGGGCGTGGGAGGCGTGGTTGCAGTGGTTCTAAGGTAAGCGGGTAAGGCATCCCCCCCAAATATAACCTGGTGCTTATTTTGAGGCAGAAAAGAAAATAAGACTGGGTCTTATTTTCGAGGAAACATGGTAGTTTGGAAATGAAACATCTGCAAGAAAACCACCAAGCTCCAAGAGCAACAAGGACCCCAGACTACTGTTTGTGAAACATCATCTAGTTTTTTTATGATACCTTATAGCTTTTAAAATCTCTCCTAAAAAGCAATGAAACTCTTCTTTCAAGAGAAAAGAAATGATCGCCGCTTTTGAAGCAGAACAAAATGCATTTGGCGTAAAACTGTACAAAACATTCTGAACTCAAAACAACTCAAGCTTGAAATAGGTGAAGTGGGTTATTCGGACTTCACTGGAAGTTTTCAAGCTTTAAATGGCTTTGTTTCAAACTCAGAATACTTTCAGTGAGGCTAATGTGCACTTATTAATTTTATACAGTATACAATTATAGGGAAAAGCCTAACTGATGGGGTTATTAGAACCAGAGATTTTGGAGAAATAATTTCAAATGCATTGCTTAAGATACCTATGAGCAGAATCTGAAAAACCTGATATCAAGAAAACAGTGTGCAAGAAATTCTCCTTGACATGCAGTAAAATTCCAGCATAATTTTGGAGAATATTTTTTAAAAAATGTCTCCTATATTTCCCCGCAAACTATTTGGCCCCATAATGTTCTGTGAAATCTATCCATTTTCACCTCCATCAGTACAACACAAGTTATTTTCCAGAGGAAAAACAATATAGGATATACCAGTAGTCATCAGATTATGACCATTTGTTTTAATGAAGTTATAATGACATGTAAAAAGTGATTTGCAGTTGGTCCTCATACTTATAACTAATCCTCACATTTACGACCACCACAGCATCCCCGTGGTCATGTGATCAAAATGTGGGCACTTGGCAACTGGCATGCATTTATGACAGTCACAGCATCAGAGTCACCTTGAGGTAAGATGGGTGGCTTATAAAATGTATGTATGTATGTATGTATGTATGTATGTATGTATGTATGTATGTACCGTGTTTCCCCGAAAATAAGACCCCGTCTTATATTTTTTTGAACCCTGAAATAAGCGCTTGGCCTTATTGCCATGCACTCAAAAGCCCGATTGGGCTTATTATCAGGGGATGTCTTTTTGGGGGGGGAAACAGGGTATGTATGTATGTATAAATAAGATCACCATTTGCAACCTTCCTAAGGGGCTCCCAGCGTGTGTGTGTGTGTATGTGTGTGTGTGTGTACATATATAATAAATAAATAACATATAATAAATAAATAAATAAACGGTTGCAGGAACTGGGTATGTCTAGTTTAATGAAAAGAAGGACTAGGGGAGACATGATAGCAGTGTTCCAATATCTCAGGGGTTGCCACAAAGAAGAGGGAGTCAAACTATTCTCCAAAGCACCTGAGGGTAGGACAAGAAGCAATGGGTGGAAACTAATCAAGGAGAGAAGCAACTTAGAACTAAGGAGAAATTTCCTGACAGTTAGAACAATTAATCAGTGGAACAGCTTGCCTCCAGAAGTTGTGAAAATGAAGCTCTCGTCTGGCTTTCTTCTTCGAGACTACAAGGCAGCCACAGCAGTTTGAAATCTCGCTATTACTATTCAGGACCCTTCTGACTTCTTCTGGATGTACATGTACATGCCTAGAGGACACTGAAAGTAGATTTAAGTATTTAAAATGTAAATGTAAATTTCATCTGGCCCTGCTTTTTTCTCTATTCTTGCTTCACTGATTTTTCAAAGGATAGCCCTAGCTTGTTTCTTAATAGATCACTAACATAGACTTTCCATAATGAAAATAATACCTTTAAGATGCTGCAAGACATTTTCTGTTTTTACATCTACCATACTACATGCTTTCTATGGAATGGGCGGCTATGAATGAATGAATAAATAATTAAATAAATAATTAAATAAATAATTAAATAAATAATTAAATAAATAACATCACCATTTGCAACCTTCCTAAGGGGCTCCCAACAAGCAAAGCCAATGGGGAAAGCTAGATCCACTTAACAATTGCATGATTCGCTTCATGACCATGGGAATTTGCTTATCAACTACAGCAAAGTCATAAAATTTGATGCAACTCACTGAATGACTGCATTTCTTAGCGACAGAAATTCTGATCTCAATTACGGTCATAAGTCGAGGACTATTTGCACGTGGGTGTTTTTTTTTTCTTGCCTAATAGCGCTTTTGGGCATGAAATTTAGTTCATAATTGCAATAATTGATTTTTATTTTTTAAATCTATCCCATGCCCAGAATTGAAGATGTGAATTCCCCAACATACCAAACACTCTTACCTGTGTGGCTAAGTTTTCCCCAGGTCACCGTACTCAGGTAATAGTTTAAAGCAGCACTGGGGTCCTGTTTGGTAACTGCATCAGAGACCAGGATGGTGTTGTTCAAATCGATGTGCAAAATCAGCTTTCGCTTCTTAGGGCTCAAGATAGGCCCAGGAAGAAGTCTAGAAGGAGTGGTGGCTCCCAAGAGCTCGCAAGCTATTTCGTCTTTGTCTTGCATCCTTTCGGGAGACCGATTGTGTGGCCCTTCTGCACAGCCAACCATCTCAACTTGCTCCCCAGGACTTCTGAGGCTGCTCTCACAGATGTTCATCCCAGAAAGAGAACTTTTTCTCTTCCTCTTGCTGGTACTGTTGGAGATAAGTTTTGCGTCTACCAGTCCAACCGTCACCTCATCACGTAACGGCATCTGTTCATGTTGTAAAGTGCCTCTGTTGGATAAATTATCTTTCTCCATCCAATGGTCAGAGGGATTTCTGTCCCTCAAATCCCGTGGGCCATGCTGGTCTGGGATAAATTAGAAAAAAAGATGAGCTCAAGCGTGGATGAGTATTATTATTAACATACAAATCACCACATCTTTATCTTATACAGTGTAGTGATTTACCATAGGACTATGCAGTTTGGATTCAAAAAGAATAGATTATGGAGATGCTCACACAGCCTCTGCTAGTATCTCCTTAAAGCAGCTGCATCCTTTTTGGGCTCCTTCAGCAACAGTAGCACAAACTTGGAAGAACATTCATTTAATATAAGGAGTTGCTGAAAGAGGATATAAACATACCGATGTGCCCAAAAACAACAACAACCCTGCCTTCAAATCCAAAACCCTGCATAGCCCTAGTTTATATTCATTGACTTGGGTCTTCAAAATCCAGTCTCACTCAGTGGTGACAGTCATCACACAGAGGCTTGGCAAACTGTAACTTCTCCACACAATTGAAATTTGGTCGATGAAGAAAAACTGGATTCAGTAGACAACTGAACTATTCTTTTTCCTTTATTTACACACTTGCTACTTTTCACTAGCCTAGTGACAAAAAGAGTAGGGGAGACATGATAGCAGTGTTCCAATATTTGAGGAGCTGCCACAGAGAGGAGGGGATGAAGCTATTTTCCAAAGCACCTGAAGGCCAGACAAGGAATAATGAACAAGGAGAGATTCAACCTGGAAATAAGGAGAAATTTTCTGACAGTGAGAGCAATCAACCAATGGAACAGCTTGCCTTCAGAAGTTGTGGGAGCTTCATCACTGGAAGCTTTCAAGAAGAGACTGGACAGCCATCTGTCAAAAATGGTGTAGGGTCTGCTTGGGCGGGCAGGTTGGACTAGGTGACCTACAAGGTCCCTTCCAACTCTGTTAATCTGTATCTAAAGAAGAGAAAGTGAACCTATTTTCCAAAGCACCAGAAAGCAAGATAAGCACCAGAAGGCAAGACAAGATAAGAAACAATGGATGGAAACTAATCCAGGAGAGAAGCAACTTGAAACTAAGAAGAAATTTTCTACCACTGAGAACAATTAACCAGATTAACAGATTAATTGTTAATTAACAATTAACAGTTAACCAGGCAGGCCTTCAGAAGTTGTGGGTGCCCCATCACTGGAGGTTTTTAAGAAGAGACTGGACAACTATGTGTCTAAAATGATATAGGATCTCCTGCTTGAGCAGGGGGTTGGATTAGAAGACCTCCAATGTCCCTTCCAACTCTCTTATTCTGTTACTATCATCATTCTCTTGAGATTAATCTAAAACACTAAATTTAATTTAACCAAGGCAGGAAGTAGGGTTCCAGTTCCTGACATACCTTGCTGATCTGGGAATTGCCACTAAAGAGCAGTCTTTGCCAAATCGATGCACTCCAGCTCTGTTAGACTTCAGATTTTGTTATCCCCATCCTAAGTAAATCACTGTTGTAAATATAGCATAAGCCATTAACAGGGTGTGTATGTAGGAGTAGGGCGGTGTTTTAAAGAGGATTACTCATTGCCAAATCCATGCAAATTAGAATCAGCTCTATAACTCATGACAATTTAATATGGACGCTCAGCATCCGTAGGACATCCTATGAATATCATAATCCCTTCTCACATGTATTTCTCATCGCGGCTTACATCACCCTACTTCTCATCTTCCCAAGAGAAAACCAAGGTAAGTTGTAACTTGGAATCCTGGAATCAGAATATGTCAAAAGATAGCACCTGGGAGGTTTTTAACTTCCCACTGAAACAATATACAGGTAGTCCTTGACTTACAACAGTTCATTTGGTGACCATTCAAAGTAACAACGGCACTGATGTGACTTATGAACGTTTTTCACACTTACGATCTTTGCAGCATCCCCATGATCATGTGATCAAAATCCAGATGCTTGGCAACTGGTTCATATTTATGACCATCGCTGTGGCTCAAGGTCACATGATCTCCTTTTGCGACCTTCTGACCAGCAAAGTCAATGGGGAAAGCCAGATTCACTTAACAACAGGGTTACTAACTTGTCAGTTGCAGTGATTCACTTAACAACTGTGACAAGAAAAATCGTAAAATGGGGCAACTCACTTAACTAATGTCTCACTTAACAACATAAATTTTGGGCTCAATTGCAGTCGTAAGTTGAGGACTACTTGTACAGCGATTGATAATATTCATCCCTAGGTGTGAAAAGGGACCCCCATTTATGTGCCCCAAAATAATAAAATTCTGCAATCACTGAAGTGATATACAGCCTAGTCTCATGATGGTGAATCTATGGCATGCGTGCCACAGGTGGCACACGAAGCCATATCTGAGGGCACGCAAGGCGTTGCCCTATGTCAGCTCCAGCACGCATGTGCACGCTGGCCAGCTGATTTTCGGCCTTCCAGAGGGTGGGGGGGAGGATGTTTTCGCCCTTCCCCAGGCTTCAGGAAAGCCTCCTGAAGCCTGGGGAGGGCAAAAAACGGCCCAACGGGCCTACCGGAAGTACAGAGGCTTCATTGAGGCCTGCGTGCATGCGCAGGGGGGGGCAGCGCGGGGGGTGTTGTGCACGCATGCGTGGGGGGGAGGGCATTGCATTATGGGTGTGGGCATGCACACGCTATTGCGCACGCGCGTGCCCTTTTGGCACCCAAGCAAAAAAAGGTTCGCCATCACTGGCCTAGTCAGTGGCACCAGTATAATAAAATCTTACACCAACTCAGAGACATCCTCTCGAAAGTAAGAATGGGTGCAACTCTATTGGCCTATTGTAAGGTTTTAAAAACCTAGCTGTCTTCCAGAGTCTGGAGTGCTGAATATGCTAAATCCCTCTTTTTTTGGCTTTAGTGTTAACTATATGGTTTATTATCTCAACTGCTGTGTATATTTATTTTGGATATTATTGTTTTAAATGTTTTTATTGTTTTAGTTGTGTTTATTGTTTTGAAATTGTAAGCTACCCAGAGTAAAAAAAAAAAAGGCTTGTAGCAGTTTTTTAACACACACACACAAAAAAAAACCCCAACCTAAACATATGCAGAGAGCCAGTTTGGTGTAGAGCAGGGGTCCCCAACTCCCGGTCATGGACAGTTCGGAACCGGGTCGCCCAAGCAATGGGCAGTCCATGTGCATGCACAGCTCCACTTGCGCAACTGGCAGCCGCTCGCACACAGCTCTACTTGTGCAACTGGCGTCTGCTCATGCTCACTCACGAAGCCCCATTTGTGTGAGTGGTGCTCGCGTGTGCGCCTGCCACTTACACAGAACCATCCCCTCTCCCCACCCCCACCCCCGGCCAGGCCACCAAGCCGGAAAGGTTTGGGACCACTGGTGCAGAGGTTAAGGCATCAGGCTAGAATATAGGAGCCTATGAGTTCTAGTCCTGCCCTAGGCATCAAGCCACCTGGGTGACCTCAAGCCAGTCCCTCTCTCTCAACCTTAGGGAGAAGGAAGAGGAAAGGGCAATTCACTTCTAAAAATCTTGCCAAGAAAACTGCAGGGATTTGTCCAGGCACTCGATACAGGTATTATTCGACTTACAACAGTTCGTCTAGTGACAGCACTGAAAAAGCGACTTATGACCATTCTTCACACGACCGTTCCAGCATTCCCCCATGGTCATGTGATCAAAATCCAGACACTTGGCTACTAACTCATATTTATGATGGTTGCAGTGGCCCAGGGTCATGTGATCACCTTTTGGGGGTCTTCTGACAAGCAAAGTCAAAGGAGAAGCCAGATTCAATTAACCACCATCTTACCAATTTAACAAGTGCAGTGATTCACTTAACAACAGTGGCAAGAAATCTATCTATCAATCAATCAATCAATCAATCAATCAAAAGAAAGGCCATAAAACGGGGCAAAACTCAACTGTCTCAGCCACAGAAATTTTGGGCTCAATTGTGGCCGTAAGTCGAGGATTAGCTCTACTGACTAGAAGGCACAAAACAAAAGTGCATACGCTTATCCTAAAGGCAATACCCACGAGCCCCGCTTCCGTGGGAAGGATGCTTCCTGAACATTTTATATAAGGAGCCTCGCAAGGCAATCGCCGGTGATTTCCCCACGTGAGCCCCACGCGATGCCCGAAACAGACCCTTTCTCTCGTTTTCCACCGGTCAGTCTTTACAAGAGATGCTGTCGTCGTAACTTCTCTGAATTTCTCACCCGATCTGCTCGCTCCCTTTACTTTTACACAGCACGGGAAAACCTAATTATAGCTCGGGCTCCTCCTTGTACAAAGCCGCGTGGTCAATCTATGAGCTGAGTGTTATACAAGGCGCTTACAGAGGTCACACACATCCCTAGCTATTTAAAACTCAGCACGAAGAGGGGTGCAAACGCAATCTCATTAAAAAAAAAAATTCCCACCGCGTGGGGGGGGGGGAAAGAGACCACCAGAAGATCCCCGGTGCCCACGACCTTTCGCGTGCTCCTTCCACTTATTCTCCGGGGAGGATCTTTGGCGTTCAGCTTCTGCTTTTTGCTTGCTCCTTTTCTTTCCTGAGACCCCCAAAAGAGCTGAGACCCAGCTCGACCTCTGACCGGAGAAAACGATCCCTCTTGTCCCGCATGTAACATTACCAAATTCCCGACACCCGGCTTCTCACTTCCTCTCCGGAGCTCTCTCCACGAACCAGAGTAATTGTTTAACTCGAGTTCCTAGAAAGTCCCCTGGCTTTGGACTTCCTATTTCAAAACCGACGTACGTAGCGTCCTCTAGTGATCGGAGTGTGTTTGCTCGAGTCTCTTCGATTGCCAACCTACAAGCTTTCCCAAAGGTGCTTTTTTAGGAGGCAACTGGACTTTCTTGTTTTTTCTTTGAAGACGTTTCGCTTCTCATTTTATTTTATTTATTTTATTTATTTATTTTGTCAAGCGTATATATGATTACAGACAAAGTATAAACATTATTGTGAATACATAAGATGTATAAGCATGATTATGAGTACATGAGATGGTTACGAATACATGGAGACATTAGGACAGGGACGGTAGGCACGCTTGTGCGCTTATGCACGCCCCTTATAGGCCTTTTAGGAATGGGGTGAGGTCAACGGTAGACAGTCTAAGGTTAAAGTTTTTTGGGTTTGGGGAAGAAACCACAGAGTCAGGTAGTGAATTCTAGGCATTAATCACTCTGTTGCTGACGTCATGTTTTCTGCAGTCGAGTTTGGAGCGGTTTACATGAAGTTTGTATCTATTGTGTGCTCGTGGATTGGTGTGGTGGAAGGTGAAGTAGTCATTGACAGGTAGGACATTGTGGCAGATAATGTATTCGAGAATTGGTCTAGCAAATGTTTTATATGTTCTGATTAAAAGTACAATATTACCAGAGAAGAAGCTATGCAAGATTAGGTTAACCACTCTTAATGCCTTTTTGGCAATGCTGTTGCAGTGGGCTCTGGCACTTAGATCATTAGAGATGAGTACTCCAAGGTCCTTAACTGAGTGAGGATCGTCAACAAGGTCGTGATCATCTAGTTTGTATTTTGTGTTCTGATTATTTTTGCCAATGTGTAAGACTGAGCATTTGTTGATTGAGATTTGCAGTTGCCACTTGTTTGACCATTCTGTTACATAGTCAAGGTCTTTTTGAAGGGTAGCAGCATTGTCGGTGGTGTTGAATAGTTTTACATCCAAGAAGCTTCTTCAGCTCTGACAGGATAGTAGGGAATGGAAGGATTTATATTCCTTGCAAGACAGCTGGTCATTTGCATCCTTTTTAGAGGGTCTTGGAGGTTTATCTGTGTCCTCAAGGTCACCTGAGTAGTGCTGCTGGTTCCTGTAGTCTGAAATCCATTCCTACTCCCACACCATTCAAAGGGTGTTCATCCCAAATTGTATAGCTAAAAGTCTGTAGAGATTCTCAGTCATCCAGGTCATGGTTGTCCTGAAGAAACTTCTTCAGCTCTTCTTAGATGAGAAGCAAAACGTCTTCAAAGAAAAAACAAGAAAGTCCAGTTGCCTCCTGAAAAAGCACCTTTGGGACACCTCACGAAGTAGTTATTGTGGGGAAAACAGGAGGAGGAACAAGTATTGATATGTTTGCCTCCTTGAGTTATTTATAAACAGTAATAAAAGACAGGATAAAAATAGCATACTTTCCTATCATTGCTGGGTCCAGCCACTAGATATGGATTGGGCAAGCTTTTCATTCCCTTGGCTTCAGTCTTCTCTCCTACTGACAACTGCCCTGGTAGGTGAAACTTGCCCACCCTGTATACAATTTGGGTTGAAAGGAGGATCTCCTTTTAACCCAAATTGTAGGCAGGCAAAGAACAGGGAGAAAACTCCCTTTTGGCTTCTGAAGCTGACTGCCTCACCATAAATCAAACTCCTGTCTTTTTCTCAAGTCATCTTTATCTCACTTTAAAATATCTGGCTCCTTTTTTACTTTACAGGTTTACTTGTATAGGAAGTTAGCACCCACCCCTCTCCTAGAAAAATGAAATATTTTAGGAAATATTAAATAGTTCCCCTAAAAAGGAGGCAGAAACTCAGCCCCCCCACCTTTGTCAATGGGCCATTAAGGCCTGTGCCAGTCTATTCTACATAACAAAGATCTACCCCCTTCAGCTCCAGGGTGATGGGATTAAGACATGGCCCTCAGGACATGATAGTATTAGCCCTCTAGCAGTTTTATATCAACAAGCTCTAAAACCTGTTGCTACCGGTTCACTTGCACGCGTGCGCGACAGTTCGCATGCGCAGAAGTGTCCCGGGTGGGTGGGAGAAGCGTCCTGGGCGGGTGGGCGGAGCGTCCCAGGCGGGTGGGCGGAGCCTCCCGCCACCGCCGCTACCGGTTCTAAGAACCGGGCCGAACCGGGAGCAACCCACAGCTGCCCTCTACCCATCTCACCACATGGCACCTGGGAAGATTACATCAGCCAGTAAGGCTCAACCAAGCCTGGGAGACAGACAGCCTACAAAGTTAGCTAAGACCCCCGCCTCCTGGGAGTCTGACCACCAATCAGAGTGCATTTCTTACACAGGAACAGGAAGCTCTAGGGTGGGGCCCAGAGAGGGCATAAAACCAAGGCACTCTCAGCATCTCAGGCTCTCTTTTTTCTTCACCCAACATCTTCAAGGCATGTAATCCTGTCCACCATTAAATCATCTTTCCAAGCAGCTACCATGTTTCCAGTGTCTTTTTCCCCACTTGGAACTGAACCCAGATGGACATTTCTTCTAACACTTATTCAAATTTTGTTTCTTCCCCTCTACTCTATGGGTGACTCCAGGCTCCCCCAACACACACACACACCCTCAGAAGACTCCAGTTCAGATTTCCTTGCAGGCTCCCTGCTGTTTGGAGCCTTTTCATCTCATTCCCTGATCTTTATCCCTCTTTGCTCTGATCTGCCCTGGGTAATTACTACCCCTTCATTTCCTAACTCCCCACTTATTTCCTTGTGCTTTGTGGCACCTACCTGTTTGCAGAAAAGGTGCTCATTTCCTCAATTTGGTCACAACCCTTGAGTAATACAAGTACACTTTGGTTCAAATTGCTCCTTGCAAGTTGAAAATCAATTCGTCATGGATAAAATTCTAGCCTAAGTTATATCTTGATGTACTAATTTTCTCTTTTGGGAGAAAGAATCTAAAAACCCGGATTATAAATCTAATTTACAGATCAATAAATGTAAGGCTCAATTCCAAAACAATTCCCCTTTGTACAGTCTGATGAGATGTGGTCTATTCCAGTAGTGGGTTCTAAATTAGTTTGCTACCGGTTCGTTCGCACGCGCGCTTCTGCGCATGCGCAGAAGCGTCCCGGGCAGGTGGGCGGAGCCTCCCGCCGCCACCGCTACCGGTTCTAAGAACCGGGCAGAACCGGGAGCAACCCACCACCGCTGGTCTATTCTGTTCCTTTATAATTTCCTTATTTCATTTTGTTTACACCAGCCCCGAGATATCCCAAGAAGCAAAGATTTTCAGTCCCCTGTAATGCATCCAGTTTGCAGAATTTCAAGATGCTGATGGAAATATATGACACATCCTGAAGGCACCAGTTAGAGAAAAGTAGCTTAGATCTACCCTCTGTCAGAAATAGGAAGAATCCATTGTTTCTTACTATCAAGGTTAGAAGCCACACTACTGCAAGCAATAATAATACTGCATGCATGATAAATCAGTGCATCAAGTTGGTGCACTATAATTTAGGTAATACAGGTAGTCCTCAACTTACAACCACAACTGAGCCCAGAATGTATGTTGCTAAGTGAGAAATTTGTTAAGTGAGTTTTGTCCCATTTTACGACTTTTCTTGCCACAGTTGTTAAGTGAATCACTGCAGTTGTTCAATTAGTAACACGATTGTTAAGTGAATCTGGCTTCCCCATTGACTTTGCTCGTCAGAAGTTCACAAAAGGGGATCCCATGACTCCGGGACACTGCAACTGTCATAAATGTGAGTCAGTTGTCAAGCATCCGAATGTAAATCATGTGACCAAGGGAATGCTGCAATGGTCATACAGTAAGTGTGAAAAATGGTGATGTCACTTTTTTCAGTGCCGTTGTAACTTCAAACAGTCACTAATGAACCATTGTAAGTTGAGGACTACCTGTATACACATCAATATTTAACAGGCAAATTAAGTGTGCTTTCTCAGCAACATTTGGATTATTTCTGGCAAATACTACATTCCTGCTCTCACCAACCAATCATCTGAAACATAAAAGGAAAAAGAAGAAATGGTAAGTTTATACCACTTTACAGAAAAAAGCTCCAGGGCTCATGTTTCGTGTAAGCCTTTATTTAAAACCTGCCCATCACATAAGTTTTCAGTTGTCCAATAAGGAAATTCATACAAAAGCTTCATAAAAAATATAATCAAACCAATAAAATGAAGTAGGGAGAGGCTCTCCCAAGTGATGGTTCCGCATAACAAAGATACTAACAGGAAAGTGTATTTCATTTGGGCTATAAAACTATTAAATAGCAGCAAAAAGTTTACTCTACTCTACCTAACATACATCCAAATGAATACAACCCAGTGTATTTACCATATTACCTGGAGTTTGTCTACTTTTGTTGTTGTAGCCCCCTCCCTTTTTTTGAGTGTACCCTCCAATATACTACACACATATCAACTGGATTTCTCAGCCCCACCCTAAATACCTCAATATGCTCTGGTTTAATGCATTGAGACTCAATTCCACTAGGTAGCCTTGATGAGAGCTATGGTCAAGTGAATGAGGAAGTCATGATCAAATTCATACACTCTAGAGCCGCAGGCCAGGGAGCTGTGTCAAGGCAACAGGTGTTTTTTTTATGCACTAAAGCAAACAAAACACCTCGAGGTATTTATCATATACAGAGCAGTTTCACAGTACAATATATTTCACATGCTGGCTCCTGAAAACACTTTTTAGGCCGATTGCTACCAGGTGAGTCAACCAACTTCCTCTTCTACAGGTGTAACTCTAACTTTGAAAGCTGTCACTGCCGCTATCCCAGGGTATTGTTGAGACCGATTTCAAATTGTTTAAAGGTTCCGAAGTGGAGGAACAGGTGCTATAAAAGGTGGAGTTTAAGGAACTTTAATTTGCTTCCTCCATGGGACTGTGAAAGGTACAGCAGAAAGCCTATCCTTCCAGAAATATCAGGTTCTCTCTCCCCCCAGGCAATTCTATTTTGCTTTGCTCAATTTTTTGCTTTTCAACTGTTGGCTAGCAATAAGGACTGCTTCATTTTGTTCCTGTGTTGTTATCTTTAAGGAGATTTGTTTTTAAAATACTCGCTACTTTACTATACTGAAAGTGGTGTGTCTACTTCAAGAGTTTTTATGCAGTCTAGTGGGTCTTACTCCCAGGTAACTGGCTGTGGGATTACAACAAACCCTATTTAAAAGTAATTGTTGACTACACGGTTCCCATTTTTCCATTCCTGCAAAAGGTTTCACTTAATTTTTTTTCCTACAGTAGCTCATTCTAAAAAGCTGGGGTATAACATCTTAAATTCTGGGATGTAAATATTTAATTTCTTGAAAACAAGTACTGGAGCAGGGCTACCAACTCCTAAATCTGGTACTCCTACCTTGGAGCCAATGTTTCCATATGGTTCAGCTACTAAATAATTCTGCTCTCCAGGCTTTTAAAGGCTTGATAAAGGCTTTTCTACTAGTTATTTATGGCAAAATTGTTTATGCCACAGGGGAGAACAATTACATTTTTCCAATAATTTTAAGCTGAAAATGTGAATTAAACATATTTGCAAAGTGAAGGAGCAGAGGAACAGGAATGAATGCAAACCAAGCTAAATTTCAAGGTGTTTATGACCTATATATATATATTTATTGAACTTGTATGTTGCCCCTCTCAGCTTTCAAACATATATAAGCTCCATATAGCTTAGGATGTAGAAATCCAGAGGCTTTTCCCTTGTGTGTTTTTGTTCATGTGAGGTGCCCAAAGTCTGTCAAGAGTTGGGTGGCATACAACTTTAATAAATTATTATTCATTAAATGTGAGAACACTCTTGCCAAGACCACATTTCCAGTAATTCTTCATGTAGTAATTAAAAAGTGTTTTTGATCCAGGCATTTCATTTTTAAAATTCCTTCTTTATTCATTTTCAGTTGGCATCCAGTCTTGGGAGCTGTTTTCATAAAATGCCTACCCTTCAGTTTCCAGGGTATGCAAATGGCCGTGAAGGGTGGGGTTGGGTTAAAAAAAAGTCAAGATGGCAGCCACATTTTCCCCGTGGTTGCGATGCACAGAGAAGGGTTTCAAAGGGCCACCATCTGGATTTCCTTTGAGCCCTCATAGATAAACCCTTGAAACCAGATGGCCCCTGGCCTCATTCCATTTCGTATTATTTTTTAAGATTCTGAGCTTCAGTATGGAAAAGAAAGACATGCTGTCTCTTGTGAAGGAACATGTCGGCCTCCACTATCAAGCTTATTTTTTGATTCAACATAAGCTTATTGTTAGGAAATAAAGATAGTGGGGGCCTGTAGCCTGAACAAAAGATGGAGGTAGGCCAGCGGTGAAATCTACTTACCTTCCTTACCAGTTCGGAAGCGCGTGCTTTGTGCATGCCACCATTGTGCACGCTTTTTCACCCTCTGCGCATGCGCAGAAGGATTTGCGCATGCACAGAGGATTAAAAACAAGAAAATGGCGACGTCCGGGCGGGTGGGCGGAGCCTCGCGCTGCCGCCGCTACCAGTTCTCCGAACCACTGGCAGCCGCCGCTACCGGTACGCCTGAACTGGGGCGTACCGGTAGGATTTCACCACTGAGGTAGGCTGAGAGTTGATAGATAATACCCTAAGAGGTTAGAAAATGTGGCAAGGAAATTTGCCCAGATATTTTGTTCCTGGCCATTTCCTTGCAAATATAGTGTCTTTGGTCCATGGGGAAGCCCTCCTGAATGGCAACCATGTTCTTGAGTGCCTTCAACGTGCTTCTGAACTATTAATGTGCCAACTGGCCCCAAACTGTTCAGGCTCTCTCTCTGTTAAATTATCTCAAGAGTCCTGGATTCAAGTCATACACTCAACCAGAAATTAAACACACAGGTTGACTTATGGTGAGTCAGAATTAACTCACACACAGCCAATTGGACAGTTACAAAAACGATGGAGCAGAGCAGCCCAGACAAAGGATTTGACCCAAAAGTCTTTTTTGTAGGACTGAAAGTTAAAAAAAAAAAACCTACATACAAGAGGGTTTGAACATTGTTTCTCTATATTTGTTGATTAATATTTATTTACAGGCTTTATAGGTTGCATGGTGGTTCTTGACTTGTTTTTGAGTTACATCAGGTGTTGAGATTTGCTGATGTGGCTTCTAGTTTTCTTCAAGAAATGATATTTATTTGAAGTTTTTTGGTTTCTGCTAAGCCAGCTAAAGTGGTTCATTCTTGCTATGGGGTGAAGCCTGAGGCACCCAAGGCCACAATGAGGTTTGTTACGTTGCGTGAAGGCAGCCATCCCATTTTGTCACTGTCTTCTGTCAGGCATTAGATCAGTGTTCCTCAATCTTGCTGGTTTGTTGTTGTTTTTTAATGATTTGAATGTGTAGCTTTACACAATGCTATTGTTTATCATCTCTTTTCTACCTCTTCTTTAGAAGTAACTTTCTAATGGGGTGCCAATGGACTATGTCCCAGCAGGAGCTAGCACCCAGCTGAACATGCCTGGGCATGGAACCCGCCCTGGCTAGAACTTGGATGGGAGACCACCTGGTGATCCCATGGCATTAGACTAAACCAGAAGGTTAAAATAATGTATGAAAGAAGGCAGAGTCAAGTGGTTTCATACTGTTGCCACAAAAATACCAGGCCTGAGTTCATTGAATTGCTAGCAGTCAAACTCAGCTTGAGGGCATTTTACCCTTACATGCAGGGGTGGGTTCCAACTTACCTCGCTGCCGGTTCGCTCCCTCCCGCGCCGCGTGGGCGCGCCACATGCGCAGTAACAAAAAATTTGAAAAAATTAAAAAAAAAAAGCCAAAAAAAAGATGGCGACCACATGCACAGTACCGGAAGTCAGCTTCTGGGCATGCTCAGAAGAAAAAAAAATCAAAAAAAATTTTTTTGAAAAAAATTCAAAAAAAAAAAAAAGCCGAAAAAAAGATGGCGACCGCATGCACAGTGCCGGAAGTCGGCTTTTGGGCATGCTCAGAAGAAAAAAAAAATAAAAATAAATAAAAATAAATAAATAAATAAAATTAAAAAAAATTGGCGGCCCCCACGGACCGGGACCGACTGATCTGGTTTAGTGACGTCATCGTGACATCACCAGAAGGCCGCTACCGGTTCAGGAGAACCGGTCCGAACCGGGAGGAACACACCCCTGCTTACATGTCAAAAAAGCAGTTGCCCAAGCTTCTTCTACATGATAGCCTTATTTCATTGTCACATTGGTCAAAAGGACCAATTTTATTGCTTAGTCTGCTACCCTGAGCCATACACTGATGTGCTTTGTGCCCCACCATGTACAGTGGGTTCTCCAATGATAGCTGCCTATACTTCCTTATTATATTAGACCAGGGGCATTCGCAGCAAAAAAAAATGTTAGCAGGCATTATGGGTGTTGTAGTCCCACATATCTGGTGGGATGATCCTGGTTTACAGAAGACTACCTTCTCTTTGGGGAACACTGGATCTTATCAGGCTGGCAGGAAGGCTTGAAGAGATGAAACCTTTGTTGTTGAAAGAGGAGGAGTTGAATGTCCAGAAGGAAGACTTTTATTTGTTGACATAATCTGAATGCTACAAGGAAATGATCCCTGTTTGCAAATTGTTTATAATCCAAAGAAAGAAGGCCCTGTCCCACGAATCACTTATTTCTTTCGAAGAGAGCACACAAAGCATGCAATCAGGATCCCTTGCCTCCATTCTCAAGAACAAAGAATCTAATGGTGGCACAGTAGTTAGAATATAGTATTGCAGGCTAATTCTGCTGATTGCCAGGGGTTCGATCCTCACCGGCTCAAGGTTGACTCAGCCTTCCATCCTTCTGAGGTCAGTAAAATGAGGACCAAGATTGTTGGGGACCATATGCAGCATATGATATGCTGACTCTGTAAACCCCTTACAGTAGAAAGGGCTGTAAAGTTCTGTGAAGTGGTATATAAGTGCTATTGCTATTTCTCAACTTTGGCAACTTTAAGATCTGTGGACTTCATCTCCCAGAATTCCTCTCTTCACCTGGGTCAAATTATCATTTATGTGTTAAGCTGCCAAATTTCTTGCCAAATTTTCAGCTTACCTCTGCTCTCTTCCCAGGCTCCCAGGCTCCTTTCTTACAACCCTCATCCACATTAGGTAGCTTTGAATAATGAATATTGCCTTTTTAATTCATAGGATCAAGAGGTTTGTCTCTCTGAAAGAACTGAACTGGGATTTGATCTTGTTCATCTTCTCGACCTCCCTGGCCAGGTACCGTTCAGGTATGTTAGGTTATTGATATCCTTGCTAATTTGCAAGCTGCTCAGGAACAGATAGTTCAAACTGTGGAATCACTGAGGGCAGATGCTCAGTTGTTCTGTCCTCAGGGGGGCCATTGCCTTTCCTTTCCTTTTCCTTTCTCCCTTTCTCCTTTCCTCCCCCTTTCCTTTCCTCTTTTTCTTTCCCCTTTTTCTTTCATCCTCTTTTCCTTTCCTCCCTTTTTTCTTTCATTTTATCTCCTTTTTCCTTTCATCCCCCTTTCTTTCCTCCCTTTTTTCCTTTCCTTTCTTTTTCCTTTCTTTTCCTCCCCTCCCTTTCTTCCCTTTTCCTTTCCTCTTTTTCCTTTCCTTCCTTTTTCTATTCCTCCCCTTTTCTTTTCTTTCCTCCCTTCCCCTTTCCTCTCCTCCCTTTTTCTCTCCTCTCCTCCCTTTTTCTCTCCTCTCCTCTCCTTCTTCCCCTTCCCCTTTCCCCCTCCCCCTCACATCAAAGCAAATACTTTCTTGAGTCAACTGTTGACTCTTAGAGACTTCCTAGCCATGTTCATCTGGTTTTCCTGTCAAGAATATGGAAGGGGGGTTGCTGGACTTTTATTCGCATAGAGTCCTGCTTTTGTACATTTCAACCCTAATGTTATGGCTTTTGTCATGTAACCTATAGATTTAATGAAGCTGTTCTTCTGAGGATTGGAAATGGAGTCTATTGAGAAAGCAAGAAATAACCACCATAGTATGGAGCAGATGCCAAAAGAAGAAACGTCACAGGTAAAGGCAACATCCATACTTCCCTTCTCCTTTGCAAAATACTTTTTCATGAGGACCGATCACGATCATTATTATTCGATAGTAATAATATCCAATATTATTGGATATTTGGGGGGGGGGATAGTCTGAGGGCATCCATGGGAGGAAGTCCATATAAAAAGGAGTGACAGGGCCTCAATGACATGGTCACAGCTACTATCTTGACTTGTTTAACCATCTCCTATTATAGAGACCTTAGATGGAAGAAATGTCCATCTGGGTTCCGTTCCAAGTGGGGAGAAAGACACTGGAAACATGGAGACTGCTTGGAAAGATGGTTTATTGATGAACAGGATCACATGGCTTGAGCCATGGGCAGAAAAAAGGAAGAGATGCTGAGAGTGCCTGGGTTTTATGCCCTCTGTTGGGTTTTGAATTTGAGCTTGTGTTCTGATTGGTTGTCAGACTCCCATGGGGCCATGCAGGGGCAACTCTGAGTCCCAAGCTTGGTTGAGCCTTGCTGGGTGATGTAATCTTCCCAGGTGCCATGTGGTGAGTTCTGTTGCTAGATGGGTAGAGTGATAATCCTACCTTTGTTGGACCTTGGGTGAGGGCATTTGCCTATGAATAGACCTAGCTATCTCTTTATCTCTTAAGTGAGGACATCTGCTCTGGGCTATTGAGGATGGTGGGGGCTATTAAGAGTGAGTCTGCTTCCTGCCTAAAAACATGTTTCTCCATTTCTCATCCAAGGAAATATAATATTCTGCCTTTTTAATATTTCCTAGAATATTTCATTTTTCTAGGAGAGGGGTGGGTGCTAACTTCCTACAATGGTACATTTCTCAAAACACCACTATCACAAGCCTGTTAACTAAGTCACTCCAACCTTGGGAAACGTAAGCAGCCTTTGCTGAGTTTTTGTCCCGAAACTTAGCCCAGGAATGTGTTACAGGTAGGCCTCAACTTACAACCACAATTGGGGCCACAATTTTGTTGCTCAGTGAAACTTGCCTAGTTTTATTACCTTTTTTGCCATGGTTATTAAGTGAATCATTGCCATCGTTAAGTGAATTGCATGGTCATTAAGCAAATCCAACGTCCCCCATTAATTTTGCTTGTGGGAAACCCTTCTGGGAAGGTTGCAAATGGTGATCACCTGACTCCAGGACCCTGTAACCATTGTCAAAATATGCTGATTGCCATGTGCTCAAATTTTAATCACATCTCCATGGGGATGTTGTGATGATTGTAAGTGTGAGTATTGGGTAATAATCACTTTTTACACAGTCCTTGTAACTTCAAAAACAGTCGCTAAGCAAATGGCTGTAGGTTAAGGACTACCTATAATTACGTAAATACAACAGATTTTAGAGACAAGAGGCCTGAACCAGTTCTGCCCTGCAATTCTCCACACAAAAGTGATAGAGCACGGGTGTCAATCTCAACGCCTGCGTGCGGATTCGGTCTGCAGGGTGCTTAAATCCAGCCTGCGGGGCCGGCCTGGAAATATCAAAGGACTGGCCTGCGGTGCCTCTGGGAGCCAAAACGGGCTGCATGCGGCCCCCGCGCGGCCCATTTTCGGCCTCCCCGGCCTCTTTGCAGCACTCTGCCGGCCAAAAACGGGCCGCGCGGAGGCCTCAGGAGGCCTCCATGCAGCTCGTTTTTGGCCGGCAGAGTGCTGCTGGAGGCCGGGGAGGCTGAAAACGGGCTGCGCGGGGGCCGTGTGTGCCCCCCACACCCCATTTTGGCTAGTAAAATGCTGCAGGAGGTGTCCGTCCCATCTCCCCCCCCCGCTCCCCCCCCGCCGGCCCACGGAGAACTACAATGCTGATCCGGCCCTCGAAGAAATCCAGTTTGACACCCCTGTGATAGAGGAACTTTATATTAGATTCAGAGCTACATCACCAGATTTCCAGTCTACTTCAATGAGCTGAGATATTGTACCAAAGAGTGGGGTAAGAGTCCACGGTGTATCCATAGCCTTTCCAAAAGGACCATATCTCTGTAGCACAGTATTTGCCCTTGCATGCAAAAAGCCTCACCTTTATTTCCTAGCATCGTTGGCTAAAAGAAACTATGGATACCTCTGGAAAGATCCCTGTCAATCAGAGATCCAATGATATCTAGGCTGACTAATGGTCTAACGTGGAATAAAGCAGATTCATGAGATCTTTAATTACAGATAGTCCTCAACTTACAACATTTAGTTTAGTGACTGTTCAAAGTTATAACAGCACTGAAAAAAGTGACTTATGACCATTTTTCACACATGACCATTGCAGCATCTCCATGGTCATGTGATACACCCTCGGATGCTTGACAACTGACTCATATTTATGATGGTTGCAATGTCCTGGAGTCATGTGATCCCCTTTTGTGACCTTCGGACAAGCAAAGTCAATGGGGAAACCAGATTCACTTAGCAACCACATTACTAATTTAACATCTGCAGTGATTCACTTAAAAACTGTGGCGAGAAAAGTCGTAAAATGGGATAAAACTCACTTAACACATTTCTCACTTAGCAACATAAATTTTGGACTCAATTGTGGATATAAGTTGAGGACTACCTGTATCTCAGATGAAGACTGAGGGTGCTGCAGATTTGATGGTCAATAAATACAGATGTGATTATCTGTACTCAAGCAATTCCATGGGATAGTTGTGCTTAGCCTAAATGGTCCCTTTTTGGTGTGTGTGTGTGTATATGCGCTTTTTGAATCAGCATTAATTCCTGGTGATGGCTTGGATAAGTCCATGCAGTTTTCTTGGCAAGATTTTTAGAAGTGGCTTACCTTTAGCTTTTTTCCGAAGGCTGAGAGAGGTCACCCAACTGGATTTTGCCTAAAGTAGAACTAGAACTCATGGTCTCCTGGTTTTTAGCCTGGTGCCTTCACCACTACCCCAAACTGGCAACTTCCAAATGTGTTGAGGCTGCCAGGCAAAGAATTCTGGGAATGGCAGTTCTGAAGTATTTAGAAGGAAGCAGACAGAAAACTGCCATATATATATATGTATATATATTTATTTAATTTAGATCCTGACTTTAGTTATTTTTATAAATAAGTGCAAGTATCTGATCTTTTTGTCTATCCGTCCAATAATAACTGGCTTTTTTCCCCAATGAAAAATTGGTAATCAGAGATAATTATATGTATGGTGTGGAATAGATGCAGAGCGCACCAAAGTGATGGCTATTTATTTTTTATAAAGCAGTTAATCAGTCCATTGGGGAATGCTATGTTGACACAAAAGAGTTCTCCTATGAGGGAAGAAATCACTAAGTAGTCATACTGATGTCTAGTTATATAAAAGCCAACTGTCCGTTATTACAATTATTATGGTATAATTATTTTAATTATAATTGTTACAACACTGGAGTAGGGAGTGTTTTCTGGGGTCCTATTTTGTGTTCTCTGGTGTGCAATCTAATAGGCATGTAATTTGTCATGTACATTCCTGACACAGTTCTTCACTGTCCTATCCTTGCACAGTGAGTTGGAAGTTTGTTCTGCTAGTCCACAGTACTTATGTTGCACATGTCCAGTTAGTACCACACAGTTAGGGCATAAAGCTCAAATGAGCAGTGATAAGGTCTCTGAAGGAAAGGACAGCAGCCAAGTGACTTCTTTTGGCTGAGGGACAGAGGCTGAGGTGAAGGCACAGGATAGTATTCAAGGCCACAGTAGCGAATGTGAGGAAGTAGAAGTCAAACCCTGTTGAAGCATTCAACTGAATGCTTGGAGGCTCAACCAGCTCAACCTCTAGGCTCAACCTAGAGAATGGGATGCAAGCGCTAGCCTCACTCTCTTCCTTCCCACTCTTAAACAAGAGATCTACTTGCATTTTCTTTAAGTATATTATTCACAAAACCAAAGACCTTCCTTTATTAGGCTATTAGATTGTCTGAAGAGCTTGTATTCAAATCAATGCAAAGAGGCCTCCCCTTCAGACCACCAGCTGAACATGTCAGGCTAGGGAAAGTAGAGGGTAAGGCTGTATGTCAGGGTTCCAAATAGCATCTAAAATCAAATCAGAGTCCGAGGCAAAGCATTCCTCTAACTTCCAATTTATTAATAGAGCCATGCTGGCACGGCTGGGAGAAACCCGGATCTGAAGTCCCCGGGGTTTCTCCAGCCAGTTGAAAGTTCAAGCCCTTGTCCCCACACCCCCAAGTCCATCACATGAACCAATCTTCATCTGGCACTTGGCAGCAACTCCCATTTCCTCCGTGCAGGTGCAGGACAAAGGATGACCTTGGCAATCTGAAAGGAATTTGTTATGGCTACATGCAGACATCCCTCATGCAACAGCCCCTCCCAAATTCCCATAGTAGAGAAGCATACATTCTAAAGCATAAAGTGTGGCAGGCCAAAGTCTCTAATAAAATATGGCTTCAGCCTGACACTGTATGCATGGACCCCATCTCTGCTCAGTCTGAAAGAAGACCAGACTAATGACAACAGGTATATCAACCAGTCTTTGAATTGACAATGAAGACATTCAAATGGTGAATAGCTTCTGCCGTTTAGGATCAACTATCAAACAAGGAATTAACCAGTAATTCTCAGCCCTTTGAGGTAGACTAGGAAACCCACCTCATGCAGACTAATGCTATTTTCACTATAAGATTGTAGAAACAGAATCTTGCAAGTCTGAATGCACCTCCTCCCTTTATCTAAGCGTAGCTCATAAAATTATCTGCTACAACGTCCTTCCTGTCAATGACTACTTCAGCTTCAACCACAACAATACACGAGCACACAACAGATACAAACTCAAAGTGAACCGCTCCAAACTTGACTGCAGAAAATACGACATCAGCAACAGAGTGGTCAATACAATACAATAATACTACAATAATACTACAATACAATACAATAATACTACAATAATACTACAATACAATACAATAATACTACAATAATACAATACAATACAATAATACTACAATAATACTACAATACAATACAATAATACTACAATAATACTACAATACAATACAATAATACTACAATAATACAATACAATACAATAATACTACAATAATACTACAATACAATACAATAATACTACAATAATACTACAATACAATACAATAATACTACAATAATACAATACAATACAATAATACTACAATAATACTACAATACAATACAATAATACTACAATAATACTACAATACAATACAATAATACTACAATAATACAATACAATACAATAATACTACAATAATACTACAATACAATACAATAATACTACAATAATACTACAATACAATACAATAATACTACAATAATACAATACAATACAATAATACTACAATAATACTACAATACAATACAATAATACTACAATAATACTACAATACAATACAATAATACTACAATAATACAATACAATACAATAATACTACAATAATACTACAATACAATACAATAATACTACAATAATACTACAATACAATACAATAATACTACAATAATACAATACAATACAATAATACTACAATAATACTACAATACAATACAATAATACTACAATAATACTACAATACAATACAATAATACTACAATAATACAATACAATACAATAATACTACAATAATACTACAATACAATACAATAATACTACAATAATACTACAATACAATACAATAATACTACAATAATACAATACAATACAATAATACTACAATAATACTACAATACAATACAATAATACTACAATAATACTACAATACAATACAATAATACTACAATAATACAATACAATACAATAATACTACAATAATACTACAATACAATACAATAATACTACAATAATACTACAATACAATACAATAATACTACAATAATACAATACAATACAATAATACTACAATAATACTACAATACAATACAATAATACTACAATAATACTACAATACAATACAATAATACTACAATAATACAATACAATACAATAATACTACAATAATACTACAATACAATACAATAATACTACAATAATACTACAATACAATACAATAATACTACAATAATACAATACAATACAATAATACTACAATAATACTACAATACAATACAATAATACTACAATAATACTACAATACAATACAATAATACTACAATAATACAATACAATACAATAATACTACAATAATACTACAATACAATACAATAATACTACAATAATACTACAATACAATACAATAATACTACAATAATACAATACAATACAATAATACTACAATAATACTACAATACAATACAATAATACTACAATAATACTACAATACAATACAATAATACTACAATAATACAATACAATACAATAATACTACAATAATACTACAATACAATACAATAATACTACAATAATACTACAATACAATACAATAATACTACAATAATACAATACAATACAATAATACTACAATAATACTACAATACAATACAATAATACTACAATAATACTACAATACAATACAATAATACTACAATAATACAATACAATACAATAATACTACAATAATACTACAATACAATACAATAATACTACAATAATACTACAATACAATACAATAATACTACAATAATACAATACAATACAATAATACTACAATAATACTACAATACAATACAATAATACTACAATAATACTACAATACAATACAATAATACTACAATAATACAATACAATACAATAATACTACAATAATACTACAATACAATACAATAATACTACAATAATACTACAATACAATACAATAATACTACAATAATACAATACAATACAATAATACTACAATAATACTACAATACAATACAATAATACTACAATAATACTACAATACAATACAATAATACTACAATAATACAATACAATACAATAATACTACAATAATACTACAATACAATACAATAATACTACAATAATACTACAATACAATACAATAATACTACAATAATACAATACAATACAATAATACTACAATAATACTACAATACAATACAATAATACTACAATAATACTACAATACAATACAATACTACAATAATACTACAATACAATACAATAATACTACAATAATACTACAATACAATACAATAATACTACAATAATACAATACAATACAATAATACTACAATAATACAATACAATACAATAATACTACAATAATACAATACAATACAATAATACAATAATACAATACAATACAATAATACAATAATACAATACAATAAATAAATCTTCATGAGAATTAGAAAGGTCTTATCTGAGAAGCTTTCTCAAATTACAGTTCTGGTCTGGACTTGAATTTCTTTTAGCCTGACTGCTATCTTGGTAGCAGCTCTTCCTCCTGTTCCTCAGGGTTATCCCTTCTTCCCATTACATCAAGTCAAGGCATATGCTCGGTTGACCAGTACTTGGTAGAGTCCTTCGGGAGTTGGGCGGCATACAAATTTTGCAAAATAAATAAATAAATAAATAGCCATGAAGCCCTTAGGAAAGATACTCAGATGTTGGGCTATAACTATATCTAGAAGATCAGGATTGTACAGGTGATACACCATACATCATCTTGCAACTAGCCAGATACGTGAGAGGTGACCTTCGAGAAGGCTTTTTATATTAAATTTTCTAATTTTGCCATTAGTTGATTCCGGGACTTCATCCTGAAGGGTTCTCAAAAGAGGATGAAGATTTCCTTTCTGAACTGAATCCAGAGGAGAAAGAATGTCTGGAGTTCTTGATTCAGACAATCAACAATTTGGATAAGGAAATCTCAGAAGACAATGAGTGGAGTCATGAGAAAACGGAAGGATCTCTAGGTAAAGTTATATAGTACCGGTAGTTTGTTTACATGGATCCCTGGGCACTATCAACTAACCAATTGGCTGGGGGAGCAAGCCTTTGAATGTCAAACTTGGTCTTTCCCCAAATATGATTTGGCCAACTTTGTTTCAATCAACACAACTACCTTCCTGGCTTGTAAGAGCCGAGGTGGCGCAGTGGTTAGAGTGCAGTACTGCAGGCTACTTCAGCTGACTGTTCAGCAGTTCAGCGGTTCAAATCTCACCGGCTCAAGGTTGACTCAGCCTTCCATCCTTCCAAGGTGGGTAAAATGAGGACCCAGATTGTTGGGGGCAATATGCTGACTCTGTGAACCGCTTAGAGAGGGCTGTAAAGCACTGTAAAGTGGTATATAAGTCTAAGTGCTATTGCTAGTGCTATTGCTATTCCTCCTTTCCTACCTTTTATCCAACGAAAAGAGATAATACACTACCTTTCCATGTCAGTGTTATTCTTGTCATTCTGTGTCAGATTTCTCCAGCATTTAGACTGTAGTTGTCACTTTTCATTCATACAGTCTTGCAGGTTGTGTGCACATGTACAAGTATTCCTTGACTTACGACTAGTCACTTAGCGACCATTCAAAATTATCTTGAAAAAGCCACTTATGATCTGGATTCAAAGTTCCAATATCCAGGCCTCCACCATGGTCACACAACCACATTTTGGGCAGTTGGCGATTGGCACTCATTTATGGCCATTTAGTCATGCCGGCCACATGACCACGGAAATGTCTTCGGACAGCGTTGGCTCTTCGGCTTTGAAACGGAGATGAGCACCGCCCCCTAGAGTCGGGAACGACTAGCACATATGTGCGAGGGGAACCTTTACCTTTTTTATGGCCATTTAGAGGATTCCACAGCCCAAGTGACTGTGATTTACTGTATGTGACCTTTCCCCTCCCAGAATCTGATGTTTCTCCAGTTTCTGGCAAAAAATGCTCCATAGCTAAGAATGGCTTTGTTTAACGACCATGGTGTTTGTTTAACAACTTCTGCAAAAAAGGTTGTAAAATCAGGCATGGTCATATGGCGCCTGCCACAACTTACGACCAAAATAGCACTCGATTATGTTGTAAGTCGACTATTTGTACTCCTCTCTATGGTAAACAAAATCAGTAGCTACAAATTTCCAATCAGTATCACCTCTCTGCTTTCTGCCCCCATTCTGCATATGTTTACTGATGAATGTCATGTCAGAAGAGCTACATGGCAACCACTCCAGTTGCCATGTAACACGTGAGTGATCTTCCATGACTAGATAGAATAATTTAAAAACAACTTTCTGTCTCTCTGTTTCCTATAGCCCCCCCCCTTTTTGTACTTCTTATAATATGAACCTATGTCAATTGCATGTACAGGTTCTCAGGACCAATGTCAGCATCATGTCATCCACAGCATGCAGCAACAAAGTAAATTTGAGGAAGGTGCCCCGGTGAAAAATGATCCCTGCCCAGCAGTTGCTAAAAGTAAAATGATCAAGTCCCGTTCAGAGGAGTCTGATGAAGTCACTTTGAGGAGGTGGTCTGATCTTTATCGTCCTCCAGCCAAACTTCCTCCTAGATCAGCCAACTCTCACCCCACCCACTTAAAGAAGTTTGACACCATACTGAAGTCAGGAGTCAACGTTCAGGAACTCCGCTCACGTTTCCTGCACCACCTCGACAGTTCTGCTCCTGCCAAGCAACCGGCAAAGGATACCGTGAAACTTTTGTCCAATGCTCAAAGATCTACGCGGGATGAAGCAATGCAGAAGCTGGGCTTTCTTCAGAGAGAAAAAGCTTTTCTGAATGCACGTCAACACATCCCGTGTGCTGAAAGGCCAGACAAAGAGGCAACTGCAGGTTCCACCCACACGCTTAAGAAGTATCCATAACCGTTGCTCCCGTCCAGGAAGAGATGCTTTCTTAAGCCCGCTGAAAGCCAAGCAAGAACATCTCTTCTGATATGGTATTGAACAAAACAACCCTTTTTGTTGGATTATCTTCTGCAAAATGCTATTAGACCAGAATACGGAACCTGTAATGTACTGTTTGTGGCAATGTATTTAACAGCATTTCTTGTATTATTATTATTTTTTGCACAGAGCAGCTCATTATTGGTACAATAGTTAGTTGAGATACATCATGTTGACTTTTAATTTCATTTCTAAACTTTTTAATGTTGCTTCTTTAACCCCTGGAGCAATGAAAGAGATATTTTGTGAAAACGGAGGCCAGTTTCCTTCCTTCAGACTAAACCTAATGCCTTTACTTATAAGATCAAAGCACATGCACTCAACGTCACAGGGTGCTTTTGGTCTTAGCTTTTACTAGGCAGTCTCCTGGTCTTCTTCCTCGAATTATATACAGGATGAAAACAATACTGTTTTCTAGTCAGCACTTCCTATGTTTTGCTAGCACAACTTCCAACATTTTCATTTCTACAGATCATGGGAGGGGAACCCAGAGCAATGCATTGCTAAGATCCCTTTAACTATTCAAGAGCAGGTCTCTTTTGAATGTTATATTTGGCTTGTGTGAGTCTCTGGCACAAATTGGAACATAAGTATCCCTCTGCAGCAGAGACCGGGAGGAATATCTGCCATGTCTCTAAGGAAGACCATCACATTTGCTTCATAAGGGATCCGTATATTCTAACTGATGCTGGTACAGCCAACTATTGTTTTCATTAGGAAGCAATGTCTTTTTTTTTTTTTTTACAAAAATAAGATTTTATTTCCTTATTACCTTTCTATATTTTTTAAATTCTACAAAATACCCAAAAGGGAACTTCAATCAAAAAACATAGACATATACGAAAGGTATCACCTACTAATTTTGTGTTAATATTAGCATCACTTTTGGAAATGTTCTACAAGGAAAACTCTATTAAATGTTGATTAGTTTTCAGGTTTCTGAACAATAACTCTGCATTATATCGTATTCCTTTGAGAGAAATCAATTAAACATTCAGTTTTCCATTAATTTATTGCTTTTTCTTTCTTTTTTCAGTTTAACATGTTACATTTTCATGGTGGTAAATGCACATTTTTAGGTAAATAAGTTATATTAAAGCAGTCCACCTTCGCTGATCTTGGAAAAACTATGCCAACTTGGATGGGAGACCAATAAAAAATACATCCCTGTTAAGGAATTGTGCAGAGTAACCTCTGGGCCCTGAAGGTTGGCACAGTTCACCGTAGTGTTGCAGTAGATATCAGTAATGATTCAGTCAATAGACAATAGTATAAAAGTAGTTTATTTAAAGTGATAGCACAGTCCAAATAACAGTCCGAATCATACACGAGCTACCCACAGCGCTTACTTTTAGACACGAAGTCTCTCAGCAATGAATCAGCAAAAGAGAGAGAAAACGAACCATGTTCTCTAGCTCCCTCTTATGGCCGTTACTGCCAGTCAGAATGCACTAATGCATTTAAAGCAATATTACATATATACATATAAACAGTGATTTGTGGCTTGTTTATATTAACCAACCCAACCGTTTGGACAGAGTCCTAACAATCCCTATAATGTAAAATAAACTTGGAAATGGAAAAAAAAAATCCAGAAGTTAATGGCATAACACTTCTATACAATTGCCCAAGAAAACTATAACTACTGTTTTGTACAGGTAGTTCTCGACTTAGCCCAAAATTTCTTTTGCTAAATGAGACATAAGACATGAGTTTTGCCCCATTTTATGACCTTTCTTGCTACAGTTGTTAAGTGAATCACTGCAGCTGTTAAGTTAGTAACACAGTTAAGTGAATCTGTCTTCCCCATTGACTTTGCTGGTCAGAAGGTTGCAAAAGGTGATCACGTGATCCCAGGACACTGCAACCGTCATAAATAAGAGCCAATTGCCAAGTGTCTGAATTTACCGTATTTTTCAGACTATAAGACGCACCAAGATTTCGAAGAGGTAAGTAAGAAAAAAAAGTTTTTGTCTTCCCCGGCCCCCAGGAGCACTCTGCAGGCCTCCCAAACCCTCTGTACACCCCATTTTTGTGAAAAACGGGCCCATTTTTCGCAAAAATGGGACACGGGGGCGGGGCTTCGGGAGGCCAAAAATGGCTGTATTCAGTGTATAAGACACACCAACATTTCCACCCTCTTTTAGGGGGGAAAAAGGTGCATCTTATACTCCGAAAAATACGGTAGATCCTGTGACTGTAGGGATTGCTGCAATGGTCATAAATGTGAAAAACATTTATTGCTTTTTCTTTTTTTCAGTGTTGTAATTTTGAACCTCACTAAATGAACTGTTGGGGACTACCTGTAGTTGGAAAATGTAGAAACATTTTGATGGGATGGGATGGGATGAGATGGCATGGCATGGCATGGCATAGGATGACCCTCTTCAATATAACATTTAAGAAATGAGCCAGGGCATTGTAGAATAAAAGACTTGTAAAGAGCCATCCCTTTTTGACTGCAACATTTTTTTGTTGTGAGGTTTAGTCTGCTAAATCAGATTAGATTATTCTCACTGATGGTGTTCAGTCCATGAGAACCCAAGGCTATGCTTGAGCCTTAATAACTTTAAAGGTATCCAGATAAATCAGGTTGGAGCTTCATCTAGTCTAGCATTGTGTGCCATACAAGGGCCAGCCAGATTGATCGGTTTCTTCCATTGTCAGCATCTGGTATTTGAAATACATTGCTTATGATTCAGAAGACAATATGCAACCATCTATAACAGTGTTTCTCAACCTTGGCAGCTTTAAGATGGGTGGACTTCAACTGAAATCCACTCATCTTAAAGCTGCCATGGTTGAGAAACACTGATCTATACACTGTGTGCACAATTATTAGGTAAGTTGTATTTTGGAGGGTTAATTTTATTATTGAACAACTACAGTGTTCTCGGTCAATCCAAAATGTTAATAAACCTCAAACCTGAATATTTAAAGTAAAAGTGAGGTTTTGACTTTCTTCGGAGAATATTGTATGTGTGCACAATTATTGGGCAACTATTAGTGTGCAGAATTATTATGCAACTAATTGAAAAACAAAAATTTGTCCATCTCACTCGTTTATTTATTTATCTCTTAAAGTGAGAATAATAACTCAAAATGTACAAATAAACATTTCTGACATTTTTAAAAAATCAGTGACCAATATACCCACCCTTTTCAATAACAGTCATAAGCCTTCTATTCATGGAGTCAGTTTCTTGATCTGTTGACGATCAACTTTTTGTGCAGCAGCAACCACAGCCTCCCAGACACTGTTCAGAGAGGTTCCTTCACCGTAAATCTCCCATTTAAGAAGGGCCCACAAGTTCTCAATAGGGTATAGGTCAGGTGAGGAAGGGGGCCATGTCATTATTCTTTCAACTTTAAGGCCTTTACTGGCTAGCCATGCAGTGGAGTACTTCGATGAATGCGATAGAGCATTGTCCTGCATAAAAATCATGGTTTTCTTGAAAGATTCAGACTTTTTCCTGTACCACTGCTCGAAGAGTCTTCTAAAAACTGGCAGTAGGTTTGGGAGGTGATTTTGAGTCCATCTTCAACCCCAAAAGGTCCAACTAGCTCATCTTTAATAATACCAGCCCATATTAGTACCCCACCTCCACCTTGGGAGCATCTGAGTCAAAGTAGACCTCTGTGCCCATTACTGATCCAGTCACAGGCCCATCCATCTGGTCCATCAAGAAGAGTCACACTCATCTCATCAATCCATAAAACCTTTGAAAAATCTGCCTTCAGATATTTCTTGGCCCAGTCTCGTCGTTTCAACTTATGTATCTTGTTCAGTGGTGGTCAGGTTCCTTACCTTGGCCATGTCTCTGAGCACTGAACACCTTGTACTTCTGGGCACTCCAGGTAGGTTGCAGTTCTGGAATATGACAGCACTGGAGGATAATGGATTCCTGGTAGTTTTACGTTTGATTCTTCTCAAATCTTTAGCAGTTAATGTGCGTCTTTTTTTGCGACCCTGTTGACTATTTGCAACAAAACATAATATATATGATATGATATGATATGATATATGATATGATATATGATATGATATATGATATGATATGATATATTATTATATATGATATATTTATGATATTATATTTATTATATGATATGATATATGATATGATATGATATGATATGATATGATATATGATATGATATGATATATTATAATATAATATAATATAATATAATAATATAATATAATATAATATACGTATCATATATCATATCATATCAAATCATATCAGAGCTGGAAGGGAACTTGGAGGGCTTCTATTCCAACG
>QLTV01002537.1:919781-931410 GCA_003457575.1 Thermophis baileyi | reverse complement strand
CCTGCCTGCCCTCTCTCCTCCCATCTTTCCCTCCCTGCTACCCCTCTTCCTTCCTTCCTTCCTTCCTTCCTTCCTTCCTTCCGCTCCCTCCCTCCCTCCCTCCCTCCCTCCCTTCCCAGTACTCTAAAAGATTTTTGTCACTTTTTTGCAGGGGTTCCTGTAGAATTTTTACTTCTGTCACAAAACTGTATGCCTGTGATTTATGTGGTTGGTTTTCGTGCCCGATATGACCAATAGGTGCTAATGTCTCTCCTGCCAATATTTCTGAACTGCCTTTGACAAGAAGTCAGACTGCTTTAAACTCAAGTATTGTCAATACTCGCTTGCTGCTAAGCTGCCCGGCGACACACTGTAAAATGTTTGTCATTTCTTAAGATTACAGTCAATGGGGATCCCAAACACTATGGTTGCATTTGCAATGGAGATTGTTAGGGGGGGGGGGACTTGTCTTAGTCTCTGCATTTGCAAAAGGATGCCTTCCAAACCAGTGGAAGAAATAAGAAATAAAGAGCCTTAGAAAATAAGCACTTGGGCTTCTGAGGTAAAAATATGCGGTGAAAGCCTTTTAGAGGGATGCTCCACCCTCAAGAAAAAAGGTGATATAGCAACGCAGGTAAATAACCTTTCATAGACCAACTGCTGGTTCTCTCCACTTTTATGTTGCCAGCTGGAGAATCTGCACCGGGGGAATTGCTCTGTCTACAGTTATGTCTGAAGTCAAGCTCTAATAGCCTGGCATTCATGGGTCGATGTGAGACTTGAAGCGTTGATCCAACTGCATGAATGATAGATGCCTTGACTTTTATTGAAGCAAGAATCCTCCTCCTGAACTCCTGAACTTCTCAGTCTATCTGGGGGCTTTTGAAATCCCAGGAGATGAGAAGTTGTTCTGGGTTCTTGCAGAGAGAAAAAAAAAAAATTTTTTTTTTTGGCCGGATGGTGGTTCCTTATCAACCCCTACCGTGTTTCCCCAAAAATAAGACCCTGTCTTATATTTTTTTTGAACCCCGAAATAAGCGCTTGGCCTTAATTTTGGGGAGGTCTTATTATTTTGGGGCGCGTGGAGCAAGATGGGGCTCCTCTTGCCGTCTTACCTGATTTCCAGATCTGTCTCCCTAACCCTAACCAGAGGAAATGGCGGGGACCGGCTACGCATGCGGTTAAATATTTTTGGGGAGGGCTTATTTTCGGGGGAGGGTTTATTTTGGGGGGATGTCTTATTTTCAGGGAAACACGGTACGTATGGAAGAGATTGCATCGACACACATTGATTTAAGGTTGAGGCATCTAGAGACTGTATTCACCGTAGGCTTTGTTGTTTGGCTGTTAGCATTGAGGGTCACAGTCATTAGCAATCCCAGAAGGTCATTGGCTTTTTTCAGTCCAACGACTTGGTTAGCAGGGGCTACTCTATTTCATTGGAGGCAGTGTACTTTATGAGGGTGTTTTTCTTTGTTTCCAGCAATTGGTTTAACAGGGAATGAAATTGTGCAATTACTCGCTTGATTCCTAGACTTGTCTCTTTCTGGATGAAGTAATATAAGCCTTGACTGGTGGAGGGAAGGTAATTTCGATAACAACGTTCTCCATTTTTATTTCTCAATATTGATCCGGAAAGATAAAAGCACAAGGCCAAAACAAAAACAAAAAAAACCACCCCAAAACCCTGAACCGCAGAGCAAGGGTGACTCTGAAAAAGTATATTTTGAACTTATTGTGGTTAGGCATCCTGAACCCAGAAGATGCTGGCATCACAGCAGCTAAACTGATAAAGAAAAATCTAAAGCTAAAACTTAAGACAGTTTTTGTGCCTTTATGGTTTTCACATCTTTTTATGCAGCTGTTTTGCAGTTGGTGGTTAAGCAGTCTGTAGAGTTAGTGGGAATGGGTTATCAAAGTGAGTTGTGCGGTGTCTTGAATTGGAAGATTGGCCTTAGATCTTCGGGACCTTCAGCTGAAATGGAGGTGAAAGTTGTGACACCTTAGTCCGCTGGCAGCTTTAGCAGCAACTTACCGTAGTTTAAGGCAGAGGTTGTGTCTTGCCTTGTCTTCATGTGCTTTAACATTATTTCCATTTTTCTACAAGAATTTTATAAGAGAGAAAGTGTTTTGTGTTAAATGCTGATTGCACAGTGCCAAATGTTTAAAGACCAGCTTCCTGGAATAAGGGAAATGACTTTTCAGATAGGTACACAGCCTCTGCCAATCACTTTCCGGAGGTATTTGGAAGGATCACCCTAAAGCACTCAGCATTTCTGCCTGATTATTGCTTCATTTATCCTTATTTTCTGACATTTGTTCTTCAAACAGGTCTTTTGCTGCCTTGTGTCCTTTTAACTGCAGGTTCTGCAGCCATTCCTTCGCACCCCTCGTGGATTCAGTCTCCAGCGTTCTAAAAAAGATCTTGGGATGGGAGGGAAAAAAGAAAGAAATGTTTTGTTTGAAACTACAGAGACCCACTCCTGCAACAGACAGTACTGATGTAGATCAGGGGTCCTCAAACTTGGCAACTTTAAGACTTGTGGACTTCAACTCCCAGAATTCTCCAGCGAAGAGAATTCTGGGAGTTGAAGTCCACAAGTCTTAAAGTTGCCAAGTTTGAAGACCTCTGATGTAGATAGATCAGCAGTGCAATTGGTTGTAAAGCTACTTCATCTGTTTGTAAACATCTAATCAGGAAGGATACCTGTGACTAAAAATGGGTCATCTGATATGGCTAGTTGAATTCAATTTTTGGATCCTGATCAGTCGTTAATACCGACCATAATACTTCCTTTTTGCTAATCTGTACCAAACAAACAAAAAAAGGAATTCCTTGGGGAAGCTTTTTGAGTCATTGGACGGACTGAATACTTGCATACTATACAGGTAGTCCTCGATTGAACGACCACAGTTGAACCTAAAATTTCCTCTGCTAAGTGGGAAATTTGTTAAGGGAATTTTTGTTCCATTTTACAACTTTTCTTGCCACACAGTTGTTAAGTAATCACTGCAGTTGTAAAGTTAGTAATGTGGTAGTTAAGTGAATCTGGCTTCCCCGTTGACTTTGATGGCCAGAAGGTCACAAAAGGGGGATCACATGACACTGCAACCGTCATAAATAAATGTCAGTTACCAAGCATCCAAATTTTGATGACATGACCACGGGAATGCTGCAAGCGGTTGTATGTGTGGAAAACGGTCATTTTTTTTCCAGTGCCATTTTAACCTTCACTAAACGAATGGTTGTAAATTGAGGACTACCTGTATTTCTTAACTGAAATGCTCGACAATTTAGAGATGAGAATTAGACTCTCAAACCAAGTGCCTTGTGATAGGCAATTGTACGTGGAGATGAGATTTTAGGCTAGGCAACTTAATACTAGAGCATCATGCTGTGCCACTTCAGCCCTTATGTATTAAATGTGACTTATACATCCATAACCAGAAAACATCTCAGCAGTTTCAAAGTTGATATGTTCCTTTAATGAGGAATTATACATTTTGTTGCCTCCCTGTTGTCCATTAATAGATACCTTGACATCCTTCTTGGTTTGTGCTCTGTTTGCTGGTTGATCATACTCTATGTAGCTTCTGCATATGATAAACGTGAGGAAGTGCTGCTTCTGTGGAAAAAAAGGGGGGTATCAGAAGATGTGGAATAGGAGAAGAACAGTCACAAGATAGATGGTTACCCTGGGCAGCCTGTTGATGTTTCGGACTATAAACTCTTGCTATCTCCTGCCAGCATGGGCAAGTGGAGATAACAAGAGTTGCAGCCCAACACATCTGAGGAGTAGCAGAGGTTGAACTATAGATACATGTGATTGCCTAATCCTTCTCCCTTAATTAGCTTTTTTAGGGCACTTTTTGGGGAGAGTGTAAATTCAAGAGTTTTCTCCTGTATTGGGAAGACCCATGATTTTCAGCAGAAGGCAGGAGCTGGGCCCTTCAATTTAACTGGAGGGGTTAACAAGACATGTGGATGACTTACAAGTCGGGCTTCTTTTGACTTTGCTTGAAATACATTTCCGCTGTCTCTATGGTGATTCCAGAACGAAGGCCGGCTCAGTCGCTCCTCCTGGTGGCATGTCTAGTTGGCCTATGCTATGACAACTGCGTTGTCATAGCATAGGCCAACTAGACATGGGTTATTCATCTCTTGTCATGCAGGTTAGCTTGAAAAGAATTGACAGAATCTTTGCACCCTGCAGATTAAAAATACAAAAATACTAAAACCCGTGCTCTTAAGTCAAGAACGACATGGTTGAGTCCCAGAGTTGGCTGTCTTGCATTGTCCCTTCCCTTGTTTTTGTTCCTATCACTGTGGACAGGGTATTGCTGCTACATCAGTGCCTGGAGAGAGAAAAAGGGGGGACTCTGTGAGCACATAGCTAGACAAGCAGTTGTTGAACACAAGGCACTTGAGAATCACGCTATCCTGGCTTTCTCTGCCAAGCTCCATATGCTAAGCACTTTGAATTGTTTCCTTTTTGCGCCTGAAGGACACAGAAACCACAAAGGGGGTATTGGTTTTTGTAGCACACACCACCCCCTCTCCCTTTTACTTCTTTGTGCTTTTGGTGCTGTCTTCCCTAATATAAGTTACCTATCCAGCAGGTAGATGCCAGCCAGACTCCATAAGTTGATGCCGCCACCTGGCATTGCATGTGGTTCATCTGAACTCTTCTACATTGCCAAGCACAAACCTGGTCTCCTTACACGGAAGCTAGCTTTTGCCATGGATCTCCTCTTCCATTTTGAACTCATGGCCAACCAGCGTTTGTACAATATACTGCATAAACTTTGGCACAACATTATATCGTATTTTCTCTGGCCATCGATTACTTGGATGCTCAAAAACATTACTTCTATTGAACCACCATTTGGTACTTGGTGGAAAGGGGAGATGCGGAGTGTTCTAACCCCTTTTTGGTATTACCGGTTTGAATCGGCGTCTCAGTGGCCTCACTAGAGTTTCACGTCTGTTTTTCAGTTTTATCTTGCAGGATGTTTCCTAGTGTCTCTGTTTCAGCATTTACACACGCAGCCCACGTTTCCCAGTTTTAATGTTTGTATGTTATGGGCAGCCTTGGGCGGTGCAATTACGCAATTATGATGAAGAGAAGCAAAATCGGATTGTTTTTATATTTTAACAAAGTGGATTTCCCCCCCCCCCCAATCTTTGGTTTTGAAATTGTAGCAGATGACCCCACTCTGCCATTCTTCTACAGTAAAAATGGTGCTTCAAAATACCCTCTGCTGTCTCTTTTGTCTTTCGTGTTCTTTCTCTTCTGGGAACGTAGCGGGAGCTGAACCAGAAACAACGTGAGAATGATTGCTTCAGATCAGAAATGCTAGTTTTATGCATGGGAAGCCAGGTAGCCATGTTTTGGCTAATACTTTCAGATATTTCATTCACATCTCTTGAGTCTCTATTAAACTGCTTCACCAGCACAGGAGTTAATTAATACTTGAGAGAGGTTTTTTTTGCTTAATTGGATGTTTCCTTATTCTGAATCAAGCTGATGGCCTTCAGATTAGGTTGGATTGTGACTTCTAACATCTATAGCCAGGGTGACCAATGACAACACTAGCTGGGGACATGGGAGAGCTCTGGTTCCCTACATCTGAGGATGATCAGCCTGGGAAAACATGGCATGGAGTGCACCAGTTTACTGGGGACAACAGCCGTGTTGTGATGCAAGCTTCTCCTCTTTTACACATGCCTATGACATCACAACACCCGTAGAAAAAAGGAGATCTAGGTTCCTCTGCCTGCTGTTCTCAGAATTACTGAAGCAATTGAGTTCTCCCATCACATCAAGGTGATAATATCTAGGGAGGTGGGGTGGACAATACTTTAACAGTCTTCATAACTAAATTTATGGGCATTTAATTCAACTTGCTAAAGACATTTGCATTTGAGAAGAAAAACATCTTCACACTCTACATTCCAGTAGAGTCACTAATTAGAATGTCTACAGAACCCATCAAGGAGAAGGTTAGAAAACAAATCTAGCCTCTGCTTGATTATTTCCTCTTTTTCTGCTTCCTCGGATATGCCACAAGGAACCTTGGAAACCTTGCTCTTCATGTAGAGGAGAGAAATTTTGTCAGTTACTTTGGTACTCCACCAGGTGACCTCCTAGCTCCTGCTCTACAAAAGTCTTGGAACAGCTTTCCCTTCTGTTTCACCATTATTTTGGATTACAGTGTGTTTGCAGTCTTTTTTCTCAGCTATCAGAATCCTTGTGGTATTTTAGGCATCTGTAAACTCACAACACTCTTGTCCTCTCATGACTGACTTCTGACCAGATTGTTTTGGGTCAGCATGGGAGTGCTAAAGTTTTACACATCCTTAATGTTACAGATCATAAGAAGGTGGGAAATTGCCTTATGCCAGAGCCCACTCTTTGTCCATCCAGGGGTGTCAAACTGGCGGCCTGTGGGCCGGATGTGTCATGTGTAGGCCACGCCCACCCCAGCTCCGCAAAGGGGAAAAAAAGTCACGTGACAGCAACGTGACGCCACGAGTTTGACACTATTAGTCCATCTCTGGTCTGGCAACAGTGGGAGTTTTTCTCATTGTCTCTGTGAGCATTTTTATTGGAGATGTCAGGGAGTACATTTGGGGTCATCTGCCTTTGAGAAAACTGCAGACTTTCGAAGTTCCACTTTGCATTCATGAAGCACAATACACCCAATTCAAACTTTTCAATTCGAGTAAGCAATTGACCACATGGAAAAAAAAATAGCTATGGAAATCCTAAGGAGAATGTTACGGTAGCAAACAGATGGATTTTTAATGGAAATTCACTACTTGAATATCGACGAAAAAAATGCTTCCGAAGATTTAGTATGTTATGAATCTGACATATCCTTAGACATGATCTAGAAATGGGGGTGGAGGACTTTTAAAACCAATTTTGAAGCTCAGACGTTTCAGCAAATATTAGGTGTCATCCTATAGGTAGAAATGAACCATTTAGATCAGTTCACTAGAACTCCAGAGACTACAGATAACTATGAGAAGAAGGGGAGGGAGGAGGAGGAAGAAGAAGAGGAGGAGGAGGAGGAAGAAGAAGAAAAGAAGAAGAAGAAATAGAAATAACAGAGTTGGAAGGGACCTTGGAGGTCTTCTAGTCCAACCCCCTGCTTAGGCAGGAAACCGTACACCACTTCAGACAAATGGTTATCCAACATCTTAAAAACTTCCAGTGTTGGAGCACCCACAACTTCTGGAGGCAAGTTGTTCCACTGATTAATTGTTCTAACCATCAGGAAATTTCTCCTTAGTTCTAAGGAGAGGAGGAGGAGGAGGAGGAGGAAGAAGGAGAAGGAGAAGGAGAAGGAGAAGAAGAAGAAGTTGTTTAGCAAATCCTGAAGTTCAAGAGCAAGCCCTATATATAGAAAAAAAATGTTAAACTCATGGGATGAGTTTTTCTTCGGACTCTTAAAACGGACTGATCTATTCCCATCTGCCCTGCATTTTTCAAACAGTCTGTTTAATATTTTTGTCACAAATGCTTGTCTTCTACTGCTTTTCTTCTACTATCATCTACCCTGCAAGAAATTTATGTAGAAGTTCAGTCATCCAAATCTAAATATCATTTCAGATCATTAGGCTATTGTAAAATCAATGCCTCAGTTTTGTATAATGTGATCTACTGCCACTTGGATGGATCGCAGATACCAGAACATCAAGTCTGGAATTATTGAAAAAAATGACATGAACACAACCATCCCAGGCAATTTCTAAATGAAAAAGTCCATTTTGGGTCATAATGTTTTTTCCCGTACTATGATTAGTCCAGAAAAAGGAGCAGACTCTTGCGGCAATCATAAATTCTGCTATAATTTTTTTAATGTTTTTGGTCTAATTTTTAATATATTTCAAAAACCGATGGCAGATGTTATGATTTAAATATTTTGTTCCATTGGTCCAAAGCTACAACTCAAGATAGTGTAAAAAAAAAACACCAATTGTTATAGTTACTGAGCAGCAAGTCATAAAGCATATCTTTCAGTTATCTGATTCTGACTACTATCCTTTCTTGTCTAAATCATGGAGTTTTAACATTTTATTTAAAATCTGGGTTCAGTTCCAAGTGGGGAAAAAGACACTGGAAACATGAAGGCTGTTTGGAAAGATGGTTTAATGGTGGACAGCAGGACCACATGGTTTGAGGTCCTGGGGAAAAGGGGAATCACATGCCTCGAAGATGTTGAAGAAGAAGAAAAGGGCTGAGATGGTAGTGATTCACTTACAGAAGTTGATGGAGTTGGCAGAGATGGCTAAATTGAGTGTTTTGATCAAAGAAAAGAATATAAGTACTTTTTGTTGCTACATGAAAACCGCTTCTGGACTTTTTGCTTGAGGTGGAAAAAAATGAAACTTTGATTTTGGGTTTTACTGATTAGATTGATTTGTTGTTATAGAAATGGCTAGTTTATATTATGGAAAAGTAAAAAGCTGAAGTTCGATGTTAATGCTTTATTCTACTACTGCAACAGTGAGTCGGAAGTCAACAATTTTTTCTTTTCTTTTCTTCCTCTCCTCCTCACTTCTCTTTCCCCTTTTCCTCCCCACTGTTTCTTACTATTTGCTTTTGTACTTTTGTATTTTATTCTATCATCTAATAAAATGTTTCAATCCTGAAAAAAAACCTGTAGTGATTCACTTAACAACTGTGGCAGGAAAGGTTGTTAAATGGGGTAGAGCTCAGTTAACAATTGTCTCAGCAACATAAATTATGGGCTCAATTGTGGTCGTAAGTCAAGGACTACTTGTACTTTGTCTGAGCTAGACACAATTCTGCTTAAGAATTACCGTAATAATAGTTGGGCTCCAGGGTAGGCTCATGGTCAAGAGTGATATACTCCCCCTCACCCCGCTCCAAAGAAATTCAAAGTGCAAATGCAAAGAAGAAACTGGAAAACGAAAAATTACATTCTCTTCTTTATTTGGAGCACAGTTTTATGAATGGGTGGATGGATGGATGGATGGATGGATGGATGAAAATGAATGAATGAATGACTTTATTACAGCCATGGACCTCAGCATAACAAAACGAAGCTCTAAAAAACTACAATGGCTGACAGATTACTAACCATCAGTGGGTGCCATTTACACAATGGAACACTTAAGGAAAGGAAAGGATCGTTAAAACATAAATAAATAAAGCCCCTCAGAGTGCCTTGGAAATTTAAATAAAAGCAGGGTGATAATAAGGCAAATATCCTGCAAGAGCTGAGAATAAAGAGTATTCTTATCATTTCCAGAGTTTGAGATGCGCAGGAGACTAAAGCTCCCCTCCTCCTTAGACAACATGGCCATTGGCTGGGAGTTCAACACCTCTAAATGATATCCAGTTAAGTGATGCTATTCTTGGCTGTTTACAATTAGTATGCAATCACCATTTCAAATAAAGTTGTATTCATGCATCTTTATATGCTTTGGGTATGAATGTCCATTATTTATTTGTTTGTTTATATCCCACCTTTATTATTTTTATAAATAACTCAAGGTGGTAAACATGCGGTGGGCTGCCTTCTGGGAGGCTTTTGGTGCCATTCCCACCCTTAATAAATCCCATGCCCTCCACCCCCCCAAAAGCAGAATCTTGTTTCTTTCTGGGATGATACAGCCTTCAAGAATCACTTCATAATGCCCTCTAATTCAAGGATTTCCAACATTCACAACTTTAAAACTTGTGGACTCCTATTTTACTCACAACCACAACCCTGTGAGGCGGGTTGGGCAGAGAGAAAGTGACTGGCCCAAAGTAACCAAGCCAGCTTTCGTGTCTAAGGCGGGACAAGAACTCACGGTCTCCTGGTGATTGGCCCTAAGTCACCCAATCGGCTTTCGTGCCTAAAGCAGGATTATAACTCACCGTCTCCTGACTTCTAATCTGGTCCTTCATCAATAGACCAAACTGGTTCTCTTCTTGCATGTTGTTGAATATGTGCCTAAAACCTAAGAATACCCATACAAGGTAACTTTTGCATGGTGATGCTTAGGAACATTTGGCCAGCACACATCACCTAAACTCCAAGATCTAAATTTTTAGTTTTAATTATAAATGAATGCTGAGATTCTGAACAAATCCATATTTTCTAATATGAATTTCTTCTTTTACTGAAAACAGCTTGGTTAGAAACGCAATGGCTGTGTCTCCAAGACATTTGTGCTGAAACTTGGAATGAGAACATTTTTAGCTCTTGAAAAACCAGTATTTAAATAAACTGCACACTTGTGCCAAAGCAAGAATATGCATGAGGAGGAAGATGAGGAATTCATGCCTTTCCCATTTAGCTCTAAAACAAAAATCAACAGTTGATTCTGAAATCATGTTGCCTCTTTTATGTCATGCAATCTAATATCCTACTATTAGTCTAAGTATTTGTATTACATTCTAACCGTAAGAGTATTTAATCTACAGTTTTACATTTTTTCTGCATTGTTTTGTTGTAAGGAATATCCTTCTGGGTTCGGTTCCAAGTGGGGAAAAAGACACTGGAAGCATGGTGACTGCTTGGAAAGATGGTTTAATGGTGGACAGCAGGACCACATGGTTTGAGGTCCTGGAGAAAAGGCAATCACATGTTTCAAGATGCTGAAGAAGAGAAGAGAAAGGGGGAGATGCTGAGAGTGCCTGAGTTTTTTATACTCTCTGTTGGGCCCCACCTTAAGAGTTTCCTGTTCCTGTATAAGAAATGTTCAAAATTTCAGGGGGTGGGGGTCTTAGCTAACTCTGTAGGCTTTGTCTGTGTCCCAGGCTAGTTTGAGTGCTGGCTGATGCAATCTTCCCAGGTGCCATGTGGTGAGATGGGCAGAGGGCTAATCCTATCTTTGTTATGTAGTATAGACTGCCCATTGACAAAGGTGGGGGGAATGAGTGAGCTGGGCTCAGGCTTATTGGTCCATTGACGAAGGTGGGGGCTACTAAGAGTGAGTCTATTTTCTGCCTAAAAACATGTTTCTCCATTTTCTCATCCATATAAGATTCTGCCTTTTTAAATATTTCCTAAAATATTTCATTCCTCTAGAAGGGGGGTAGGTGCTAACTTCCTACAGTTCTTTCAATGGCTATATATAAATAAGTGATTTCCCCCCTCCAAGCTTTTTTTAATAGGCTTTCATGGTTTGGCCAGGCTTGTCAAGGTTTAATTAGAGATTAGATGCTATTTATTATTTGTTATATAGTCACTAAGCACATATCCAGTGTTCACATGCTGAGATTAATATCTTAAATCATCTAGCCAAATAACAGTTAAATATATTAATAAGCCTCAAAAGTATTAGGGCAAAAATCTTGATGATCTCAGCCACACACTAATGCAATTTTTATAATCTTGTAGCAAAAGTATGTCTCCCTAATTTGATTTACTTTTGGAGAAATCTATCAAGAACCCTTCCCAGCAGCCTTAGCTCATGCCACCAAACTTCACTGGCAAAATAGCCTCTTTTCAGGGGTGAAATCCAGCAGGTTCTGACAGGTTCTGGAGAATCGGTAGCGGAAATTTTGAGTAGTTCGGAGAACCGGTAGCGGAAATTTTGAGTAGTTCCGAGAACCAGCAAATACTACCTCTGGCTGGCCCCAGAGTGGGGTGGGAATGGAGATTTTGCAATATCCTTCCCCCT
>QLTV01002537.1:887993-919659 GCA_003457575.1 Thermophis baileyi | reverse complement strand
CCCCCAGGAGCGGTGAGGGGAAGGGGGTTTTCCCCTTTCCATCCCCCAGGAGTGGGGAGGGACGGGGGATTTTGCCGCATCCTTCCCCTGGAGCGGGGAGGGAATGGGGATTTTGCAGTATCCTTCCCCTGCCACGCCCACCAAGCCATGCCCATGAAGCCACACCCACAGAACCGGTAGTAAAAAAAAAATGGATTTCACCACTGCCTCTTTTCCACACCATGGGGTTTTTTTAGACACCCCCCCCCCTTAAAACATTATGATGAAACTGAATGAAACTTCTGGAAATTCGCTTTACAAATTTAAGCCTCCTAAAACAGCCCCAAATTCCACTGCTGAAATTCAGCCATTTTCCCATAAAATTTCAACAACACAATTTGGGGTACATATGCATCTTTTTAAAGGAATTGGGCGTGGGCTGCCTTCTGGGAGGCTTTTGCTGCCATTCCCACCCTTAATAAACCCCCTGCCCCCCCCCCAAAGCACAACCTTGACCCTTTCTGGGATGATACAGCCTTTAAGAGTCACTTCATAATGCCCTCTAATTCAGGGATTTCCAATCTTCGCAACTTTAAGTCTTGTGGACTTCAACTCCCAGAATTCCACAGCCAAGCTGGCTGGGGAGTTTTGGGAATTGAAGTCCACAAGTCTTAAAGTTTCCAACATTGGAGACCTCTGCCTAGTTGATTCTTTAATTTAATTTAATTTTAATCTAATTGGCCTTTAATTCTGAGAAAATTGCCCTCTGTTGTTGTCAGGAATATCTATAGAGGAGTCAAGATTGCCACTGCGTCAATTAGACTGAAGCTCCGCCCTTTTTATGTGGACACGTTAAAAGAGGTGGAGCTTCGATTACATTATCAGTCACCATCTTCATTTTTTAAAAAAAACAAAAAAACCCATATCTCATGGATATCCCTGGCTGTTGTATAGGATAATGGTTGTTGAAATCCTGTGCATTAGAATTAAGTCCTCATTTAATCTTAAAAAAATGTTCATTGCAATGCAGGCAAATGTATGTGCATGTTCATATAAAAGTGAGTTCCCTGAAATTGAATATAATAATTTCAGCATGGTTTGATAGTGGCCAAATTGTCTGCAAGATATATTCCGAAGGAAATGCTGCTTTTAATTCAAAATGATTTACTGTCTGGGAAATGTACTTTTTACTGCAGCCAGATGTTACTTAAGTTTGTAAATAATTCCCTTTGCATTTATTTAAATTCTCTGACAAATGAGCATATGAATTCAGCTTTAGCTTCATCTGGCCGCTGTCCAGCCTCAAGGGAATGGCTTGATGCCTGTCATAAGTCAGTGAAATTAATGATGCCATGGTGATGCCCAAACAAGAAACAAAGAACCTGAATGCCATGATATGACAGCAGATCAGATGCTTGACTCAGAATCCAGGAAGTTAGTTGTAGTGAAGACAGACAAACGAATAATGGGAAGGAAGAGGGAATGGTCAAGAGCGGATGGAAGAGAGGACGCTGGAAACGGGACCTAAGAAGGAAATGAATCAATAAGACTTCCAAGTTCATCCTGGTCTCCTTCCTTGCTCCTTATTCTATCAAGGAAGGAAGATGGCATATTCAAATTGTATGTGGGCAATTTCAGGACAAACCAGAGATTCTCACAAGTGGCCTGACTTCAGAAGGTCTGGGAGTCTTCAAAGGAACCAGAAGAAGGAAGTCTCAAGCAGACCCCTGCTGGACTATCAAGAGTACCTTCATGGGTAAGTAACATAATGCTCCTAACCAGAGGTGGGTTCCTACTGGTTCTAACCAGTTCTTTAGAACCGTTAGTAACTCAGCGATGACATCACGGAGCCGGTTCCGTCGGTGTCTCCGTGGGCGCCGCCATCTTGGATTCTGCTTCTGCTTCTGCTTCTGCGCAGAAGCTAATTTTTGCTTCTGCTTCTGCGCAGAAGCTATTTTTTGATTGCTGCGCGCGCACGCGCAAAGCGTGCATGCTCACGGCATGACCCTGAGCGAACCTGCAGCAAAAGGATCCAGAACCCACCCCTGCTCCTAACAATCTGGGTCGTCATTTTACCTATCTCAGAAAGATGGAAGGCTGAGTCAACCTTGAGCCGGTCTGGATTGAACTTCAGGCTGTAGGCAGAGTTTGCCTGCAATACTGCATTTTAATCACATTTTAACTACCAATGATAGATCTTTAAGAAGTGCCTAAAGTAGGGAATATTAGAAATTCTGGGAATTTTAGGGAAAGGCCATTCTAGGACACAAGCTGTGCCACCAACAAGACACTCCTGTGAACAACCACAACACGGCATCCTTGCCAATCTCCGTATCTGCAGCAGGGTCTCCTGATCACAGCGATCAGATAGAGCTATCATTTTACTAGGGCGACCAGATTTGGGATGCCAAGATCCAGGCAGCCCAAAAGCGCAAGGCCGGTGACATTGCTATCTGGAATTTGAGGCAAGAATTGTTCCAGTGACTTTTCCTTTAACGTGATTCAAGCAGTGCTTTTGAGCATGTACAATGGACATGTGTAAAGTGTGTGTGTGCTGTTGCAGAAATCACAAGACATGGCTGTATATTGAAGGCACAACACAAATGATCAGAGAACGAGGTTTCGAAACAGGCTATGATTGCTAGATCACGGCTTGGAAAATATGCCCTTACTGCTTCTGTTCCTGTGTGCATTTGTCCCTCGCGTTCCTCTGACTTCCTATTAGCGTCATCTGCTCCCCCAAATTGTGGGATGATGCAGCTCCCGTTTGTTTTACCAAATGACACCCTTTTCCTTGGTATCCAGAACAACAAAGAACTTGCAAAGGACAACTAGAGGAGGGACAGATTGATCTTCTTCTACCAGTTCACTGCATGTCTATATTTTCCTTCTGTGGGCTGACAATGGAAGCCTGGAGCATTGCTTTCTTCTCCTGCCAGCTGCTCATTCACCTGATTATTGATGACCAGCAAGTTGGTTCAATCAAAGTGGGTTGCTAGTGCTTTAGAATACAGAATAACAAGAACTGGAAGGGATCTTGGAGGTCTTCTAGTCCAACCCCCTGCCCAATCAGGAGACCCTATACCAGGGGTGTCAAACTCGATTTCATTGAGGGCTGCATCAGGGTTGTGTTTGACCTCGGGGGGGGCTGAGGTGGGCGTGGCCAGCTTGATGTCACTCATGTTGGGGGGGCGCCTGTGGTGGCCCGAGAACTCTGCCAGTGAAAATGGGCTCCCGAGCTCTGTTTTCAGCCGCGATGGAGTCCTGCAGCCCTCTGCCAGCAAAAATGGAGCTTGGGGGGGGCACACACACCCCCGAGCTCCATTTTCGCTGGCAGAGGGCTGCAGGAGGCCATCGTGGCTTAAAACGGAGTCTGGGAGGGACGTGCACGGCCCTCCCGAGCTCCATTTTCACTGGCAGAAGCACCGCGGGCCGGTCCTTCACTGTTTCCAGGGCAGCCCCACGAGCCAGATCTAAGCACCCTGTGGGCCACATCAGGCCTGCGGGCCTTGAGTTTGACACCCTTGCCCTATACCATTCCCGTCAAATGGCTGTCCAACCTCTTCTTAAAAACCTCCAGTGATGGAAGACCTATCACTTTTAAGGAGCCATGTTTGTTACTGTGGCTTTCTCTCTCTCTCTTTTTTTTTTTTCTTCTTTCTCCCTAGACTCTTGGGCTCTGAAAAAGCTTCCTATTTTTTGAATCCACCTACAACAGAAAAACCAATTAGCCCACGAGTGAGGCGCCTGCTGGTGGCTGGTATCGGTAAGGCATTTCCTGTTTTAGAAAGAGTGGTGTGGTGGCCTAGAGGTGGAGCTCTTGCCTCACAATCAGGAGGCTGTGAGTTCAATCCTAGGTAGAGGCAGATATTTCTCTCTCTGGGCACGATGAGAATATATCTGCTGAATATAGCTCCGCATTGGCGACAGGAAGGGCATCCGGCCAGTAAACACTCTGCTCCATTCAGTTGCCCAGACTCCACCCCACAAGGGATTATGGGGTCATTAAAAGACAATGAACCTTCTTTGCTATTCTCCTTCATTCCTTTTGGGGTATTAATAACATGGAAGCAAGAGATCATGACCGTTACAGATTACAGGTAGTCCTCGACTTACAACCATTCATTTAACAATATCCCAAAGTTTACGACTGACCTGAAAAACGTTACTTATGATCAGGCTCTGCCCTTAACGGCTGTCGCAGGATCCCTGAAGTCATGTGATCAAATTTCAGGCATGCGCATTTATGGTGGTTGCTGTGTCACAGGGTCACATGAGCAACCAGAGTAAACGGGGGAAGCCAGATTCACTTAACAACCACAAGATCCGCTTAATGGCAGAGGTGTTTTGCTTAATAACCATAGCAAGAAGGTTGCAAAATTGGGTACGACTCAGTGACTCCATTGCTTAGTAATGGAAGTTCCGGTCCCAATTGTAGTCATAAGTTGAGGACTACAGGTAGTCCTCAACTTTCGATCACAATTGAGCCCCAAATTTCCATTGTTAAATAACACATTTGTTAAGTGAGTTTTGCCCCATTTTACGACCTTTCCTGCCACAGTTGTTAAGTGAATCACTGCAGTTGTTAAATTAGTAACCTGGTTGTTAAATGAATCTGGCTTCTCCATTAGATATTGCTTGTCAGAAGGTCACAAAAGGGGATCACACGACCTTGGGGACACAACAACGGTCATAAGTACGAGATAGTTGCCGAATGTCTGAATTTTGATCACGCGATCATGGGGATGCTGCAAAGGTCGTAACTGTGAAAAACGGTCATAAGTCACTTTTTTCAGTGCCGTTGTAACTTTGAACGGTCACTAAATGTTGTAAGTCGAGGACTATCTGTGTAGGTAATCAGCTTGGAGTACAAGGACATGATCTTGTACACGTGGTACTTGGTGAACTTTGGGAAACGCAGAATTAGAGGAAACCTGCATCTCATGACAATAAATCTTCTGCTTTCTCTTTCTCTTGACAGACTATACGAACTAATCTTAATATAGAAATGTAATAATAGGTAACACAGCATCTGTTGGCTTTCTTCCTAACATTTATGCAATTAAAGAGATGAAAGGGAGCACGCCACTGCCTGCAGTATTTTAACTTGCCTCGGTCCTGAGTCTTTGGCAGCCAGAAGAGTGTTTTGGCCTCTGGGCAAAGATTGCAGCTTCTATCAGGTGCTCTTTCCCTTTTAGAGAACTTTCCAGCTCTTGGGGGCCCTGTTCTTCCTTGCGAGACTTTACCTAAAATTGGGCTGTGAGGTAGAGGCCGTGATGTCTTTTTCTCCTGGAGCCCAATAAGAATGGAAATGAAAACCAGGCATCAAAGAGCAAATCACTCCTGGTCTGTGTAGAACAGGGGGGGAGGTCAAACTGGATTTCTTCAAGAGCTGGATCAGCATTATAGTTCTCCTCCATGGGCCGGCTGGGGGACGGATGGACCAGATGGCCTGGACAGCCTCCTGCAGCACTTTGCTGGCCAAGATGGGGTGCGGGGGGGGCACGCGCGGTCCCCCCGCGCTCCATTTTGGCTGCCAGAGGCACTGCAGGCCAGATTTAAGCACCCCACAGGCTGCATCCGGCCTTGAGTTTGACACCCCTGGTGTAAAACCACCTTCTCCAACTTGGGAGATTGCAGAAGGGCTGACCTGGCCTAGAACCCCAGTAGTTGTAGTCCAGCCAATCTGGGAATACTACAGGGAGTCCTCGGCTTACAAGAGTTCACTTAGTGACCATTCACTAAGTTTACAATGGCATTGAAAAAAAGTGACTTATGACCGTTTTTCCCACTCCTGACCGTTGCAGCATCCCCATGATCATGTGATCAAAATTCAGACGCTTGGCAACTGACTCATATTTATGACGGTTGCAATGTCCCGGGGTCATGTGATCCCCTTTTGCTACCTTCTGACAAGCCAAGTCAATGGGAAGCCAGATTCACTTAACAACCGTGCTACTAACTTAACTGCACTGATTCACTTAACAACTGTGGCACGAAAGATTGCAAAATGGGGCAAACTTAACAATTGTTTTGCTTAGCAGCAGAACTTTTTGGGCTCAATTGTGGTCGTAAGTCGAGGACTACCTGTACTGATGAATAATTGCTGGAAATGGTAGGCATAGAGCAGGGATGGTTTACTTAAAGCTTTGTGTAGGATCTTTTCTTCAGAAATGGTGAGATGGTTCATACTTTTTTTCTAAGGGACTCAACACATTTCAGCACTGTAACAAGTGTAATGCTGCCATGTGTCATCTGTTGGAATAGATGTTAAGTGAATATCAGAATAACAGAGTTGGGAGGAATCTTGGAGGTCTTTTAGTCCAACCCCTGCTCAGGCAGGAAGCCCTATATCATTTCAGACAAATGGTTATCCAATCTCTTCTTAAAAACTTCCAGTGTTGGAGCATTCACAACCTCTGGAGGCAAGTTGTTCCACTGATTAATTGTTCTGTCAGGAAATTTCTTCTTAGTTCTAGGTTGCTTCTCTCCTTGATTAGTTTCCACCCGTTGCTTCTTGTCCTGCCCTCAGGTGCTTTGGAGAACAACTTGACTCCCTCTTCTTTGTGGCAGCCCCTGAGATATTGGAACAACTGCTATCATGTCACCCCTAGTCCTTCTTTTCATTAAACTAGACATACTCAGTTCCAGCAACCGTTATTTATGTTTTAGCCTCCAGACCCCTAATCATTTTTGTTGCTCTTATGTAATATCATTTTCTTTGCCACACAGATATGGGGGCTGAGGAGGTGTGGAGGGCCCTTCATGAAGAACACAAGTACCGACACGAGATTACAGCAAGTTCAAAAGGCCATTCACTCTCTGATCAGGTGAGAAGGATGCTTTTGATGAGAAAACAAGGCCTAGATATAAGTAGTCCTCAACTTACGATCTAAGTGAATCATGGGGTCATGCTCCCCCCCATTGACTTTGCTTGTTGGAAACTGGCTGGGAAGGTCACAAATGGTCATCACATGATCCTGGGGCACTGCAGTTGTTGTAGATACTTGCTAGTTGCCAAGCACCTGAATTTTGATCACATGATTGTGGAGATGCTGCCACCATTGTTAAATGCAAGGGCTGATCATAAGTCATTTTTTTAGTGCCTTGTAACTTTAAATGATCATTAAACGGATGGTTGTAAATCAAGGACTACCTATAATCTTTTCATTGCCAAGTATGTATTTATAATAAGTCAGGTTTCTTCTGAACAGAGATTTCCTCCTGTTTGAATGGTGTCATTCTGCCATGCCCTGAATAATGAATTTGTATGCAGCAATAGCAATAGCACTTAGACTTATATACTGCTTCACAGTACTTTTACAGCCCTTTCTAAGCGGTTTACAGAGTCAGCCTATTGCCCCCAACAATCTGGGTCCTCATTTTACCCACCTCGGAAGGATGGAAGGCTGAGTCAACCTTGAGCCTGATGAGATTCGAACTGCCAAATTGCAGGCAGCCGGCAGGCAGCAGAAGTAGCCTGCAGTACTGCATTCTAACCACTGCACCACCGAAATGGCTGCCTGGAGTCCAGTTGTTTTTAGTCCGGATGTACAGACACCCTAAGGGTATCTCCACCATAGTAAACTGAAAGTCTTACTCACAATTTCACATAAAGAAAAGGCAGTATGTGGATAAATGTGGGGAGCTAACGACATATTAGCCCAGACTTGCTAGTGAGATGGGCGGCATAGAAATTTAATAAATAAGTAAAATAAATAATAAACTATTTTATACTTGAAGTTAAATATGTTTTGCCTGTTAACGTTCTGGCTAACTACCGTATTTTTCAGAGTATAAGACGCACCTTAGTTTTTGGGAGGAAAATAGGGGGGGAAATCTGCCTACCAGGTATTCATATGGCTAGCGTCCTTGGTCTGGTCAGCTTCAGCACATTATTTTATCCCCTGGTTAGGGCTTAAAAAAACCTTCTTCGGAGGGAGTAACAATGAAAAAAGCCTGCAAAGACTTAGGGCTGGAAAAAACCTTCGGAGGGAGTAGCAATGAAAAAAAAAGGCAAAGGGAAGATCGCTTAGCTAGCAAAGCATGGAAGATCGCTTCACTCATTAGCGCCTCGTTAGGGCTGAAAAAAGGCTTCTAAAGCACAGAAGCTCAGCTGATTGTCAGAGGGAGCAGCAATGAAAAAACAGGCAAAGGGAAGGTCGCTTAGCTAGCAAAGCACATAAGTTTGCTTCACTGTTAGCACCAAGATCGCTTCACTGTTAGCACCTCGTTAGGGCTGGAAAAAAAAGCTTCGAAAAAGCTACATTCGGACGCACCCAAATTTTCAGCTTCTTTTAGGGGGGAAAAGGGTGCGTCTTATACTCCGAAAAATACGGTACTTAAAAGCCAACATTATGGGACCTATATATTTTTGCAGGATGCCCTATGGAAGCCATTCCCCTACAGAAAGTTGTCCATTCCAGAAGACACAATCTTAAACAACCAAGTGATATCAGTTAGAACAGCCATCCCCAACCTTTCTGGCTCTGTGGACTGGCAGCGGCGATGGGGGCAAGTGGCGGCGGTGGCGGGGTGGGGGAATTATTTCACACATGCAACCTTATCCCGAGCATGTGCAAATGGAACTTTGTGTACTTGCCCACCGCTTGCATGGACCAGTTCCCAACAGGCCACAGATCAGTACCAGTCTGTGGACCGGGGGGGTTGGGAACCCCTAAGTTAGAAGGAGCGTAATAACTCAATTTAAGCTTCATTTTTCATTCTGTTGAAAAACCACTCCATTTCTTTTTCTTTTTCTTTTGGCTCTGCTTTTTCTTGCTGAGGTTTTTATCTTCTGACTCAGATAAAAACAAAATTACAACTCTGGACTTAGCAGTCACTTAGTGTGGCACTATAACTCACACTATACCCAGCTAATATAGTCATTGTATTCAATAATTTCTAAAAGCTCCAAATTGGAGATATAGGTTTAGACCAGGGGTGTCAAACTCGATTTCATTGAGGGCCGCATCAGGGTTGCGTTCAGAGGTGGGTTCCTCCCGGTTCGGACCGGTTCGCCCGAACCGGTAGCAACCTGCTGGTGACGTCACAATGACGTCATGGATCTGGTTTGGTCGGTGCCGATCCGTGGATGCCACCATCTTTTTTTTGAATTTTTTTTTGATTTTTTTTTTTTGAAAAAAAATTTGGGGGAATTTTTTTCCGGGTTTTTTTCCTTCTGCGCATGCGCAGAAGCTGAGTTTCCGGCACTGCGCATGCGTCGCCATCCTGTTTTTGGCTTTTGGGGGGGGATTTTTTTTATTTTTTTGCACTGCGCATGCACGCGGCCACGAGGTGCGACCACACGGTGCGGGAGGAAGTGAACCGGCAGTGAGGTAAGTTAGAACCCACCCCTGGTTGTGTTTGACCTTGGGGGGCCATGGTGGGCGTGGGTGTGGTGGGTGTGGCCAGCTTGATGTCAATTGTGTCGGGGAGCTGGTGGTGGCCTGAGCACTCAGCCAGCGAAAACGGGCTCCCAAGCTCCATTTTCAGCTGTGATGGCCTCCTGCAACCCTCTGCCAGCGAAAACAGAGCTCGGGAGGGCCACGCGCGGCCCTCCCAAACTCCATTTTCACTGGCAGAGGCACCATGGGCCAGTCCTTCACTGTTTCCAGGCTGGCCCCGCAGGCCAGATCTAAGTACCCTGCGGGCCAGTTCCGGACGCCGAGCCTTGAGTTTGATACCCCTAGTTTAGACTATGAGCAGCTTTTGGTACAACTACAGCTGGAATCTGTCATAGATATCCAGAAAAAATAGCTGAATTAGTGTGCATCTATAACAAGAAAAAAGTGTATTAATGGCACTTAGAATCATATATTTTCTTGGCATAAGAAATGCGGAAGGTCTGGAATTTTCAATTGGCAAGAGGAAAAGAAGCAGTGACAATCAGCACTGCCGGAGTCACTGTTTATACCTTCCTGACTTTGCTATGTTAATTAATACTTGTGGTTAAAGAGAAAGATACCATTGTTTAAATCCAAACTGAAGTGAATTGTATGTATTGTCAGGAAGTTTGATTCTCTTCCTTTAAGCTGAGGTGAGGACAATAGTTCCCTTGTCCACCATAAGTGATAAATGCCATAGTAAAACGAGGAGGGCGGTACCTCCACCAACTGTTAATATTGCAAATCTCTCTCTAATGAATCCAGGTTAAATGTCCTGCTTAATACAGGTAGTCCTCGACTTACAACCACAATTGAGCCCAACATTTATGTTGCTAAGTGAAACAGTTGGTAAGTGAGTTTTGCCCCCTTTTACAACCTCTCTTCCCACATTTGTTAAGTTAGTAACACGGTTGTAAAGTGAATCTGGAGTCCCCATTGACTTTGTTTGTCAGAAGGTCACAAAAGGGGATCACGTGACCCTGGGACACTGCGACCGTCATAAATATGAGTCGGTTGCCAAGTGTCTGAATTTTGATCACTTGACCACAGGGATGCTTACATAATGGTCATAGGAGTGAAAAACAGTCATAAGTCACTTTTTCAGTGCTACTGTAACTTTGAACGGTTACTACATGAACTGTTATAAGTCAAGGACTAGCCCATGAAGTGGAACCATAGTTATGCCTCTAGTTAACCCCTGGCTATGCAAACCAGTTTTCTTTGTCCTTAGGATATCACAAGATATTCACTCAGATCTGGACTGTTAATGCCTGACTCTCTGTTTTAGTCACAACTGCCAAAAAGATTATTGCAGTTTCTCCTATTTTCAGGTAGACCTTATATTAAAACTGAAGCCCTAAAAAAGGTTTGACTTGATTTTATTTTAAGAAAAAGGGAGAAAAAGAAAATCCTGGCCTCTATCTAGCTGTATAATATATCTTTTTAAATGTATTTGTTTATCCAATTTGTATAGACACCCATCTCTTATGAAATGTGTTTAAATATTAGTAGCTCAGATTGGTAGTTAGGCTGTTGGTTTGAGCTCCGAGCTTGGCAATTTGGTCGCAAACGTTTCATCACCATTTGAGGAGACATCGTCAGTGCATTTTGAGTTGTGCTCGATGAGCTGAATGAGCACAACTCAAAATGCACTGACAATGTCTCCTTGAACGGTGACGAAACGTTTGCGACCAAATTGCCAAGCTCGGAGCTCAAACCAACACCCTAACCCATCTCAAAGATATGAGTCTGGATGGCTCACCAGTCACAACAGTTAAAACAACAGCAAGAACAGTAAAAAATAGAGATAGAAACAAGAACCATAGAACTATACTAAAACCACTATTAAAACACCCAGAGTCGTTTTGAAGAGATGGGCAGCAAATAAATGTAATGAATAAATAAAATAAAACCTAATGAGGCACAAAATATAATTCTAATCCATGGCTAAGTACAATCAATACATCAGATTTTACAGGAGAAGAACAGGTAGAGCTGGGGTTAGAGTCACCAACTTAAAGTTCTTATGTTCCCACAAGCGGTCTAAGTCCAATCCCTCTTGAATTTCGTTGACCCTTAGCTGGTACCAACTTAGTATTGAACTTTTGTTGACTAGATTCTTGTGCCTAGGCTTGACCAATAAATCTTCTGAACGGCAAGTTAAGGTATGGTCCTGATTCTTTGCACATGACAGATTTAATGCAACAATTGGAGAGGCTGGCAACTACACTCCCCTCACCACCACCACCCCAAGTGGGGTGACTGACTGACTGACTGACTGTATTTATTTGTTTGTTTGTTTATTATTTCTCACCTTTTTATTTTTATGAATAACTCAAGGTGGCAAACATATTCCTTCCCCTTCCTATTTTCCCCACGACAAAAACCCTGTGAGGTAAGTTGGGTTCATTGTCATGCCGCCAGCATATACCGGTAGTTTGTGTATGTTTATTGCTGTTGTTGTTCTTTTAACGTGTATTGATTTCTATCTGGTGGCCAAACCCAAATCTTTCATTGTTTGGAAAGTTGGTTTTGATGGTGTTTCACCTTACAGAGCACCTATCCTCCCATCAGCCCTCATTCTGGAAAAAAAGGTGCATCCTGAGAAGTCAGACTCCATTTTGTAGCATTCTGAGATAAGAGAAGCATCTAGAACAGTGGTTCCCAACATGGGGCCCACACCCCACAGGGGGGCAATTTGATTTTTAATGGGGGCAATTTGGAACCTTGTTTAAACCAAGTTAATGGCCTTTTAGGCTTCTTCTGCATGAGTAGTTCACTTTTTGAATAGTAAGAATTATATGTCACGGGGGGGGGGGCATCAGGATTTTAGAGATGCATGGCCAAAAAAAGGTTGGGAACCACTGATCTAGAAGAATCCAGCTTAGTCCGTGACACGTGTTCTTCTGGGGACAAAATCTACATCCCATACATAGCATCGCTGTTTTACCTCACCCTGTTCTTTAATAAAGTATCAAGATCTACGTTTACGGTCTGGCTTATTGAAAAATAAGAGGGTTTAACTGCATATCGAGCTACACACAGAATGATGGGTCGTGAGGACAGAATATTCATTCTGTATTATTACACTGTCCCCCATGGTGTTCATCCTCTCACTAAAATTAAGAGCAACTCAGAAGCTTCTGGAAGGTTGCCCACCTGGAGGGTCAGAAAAGCCAACCTGGCGAATATGACCATACACTCAAAGGCCACCTTTTTTTAAATGTGAACTTCATGCAACACATGTAAAAACGGAGGGGTGGGGCTTTGAGTGCAAAGTCTTGGCTGCTCTCTTGGCTTTTTTGATGACCTCACATAACACCCCAACCCACCCCATCTAGGATGCCCCTGTTTCGACTTGAATAGAATAGAATAACAGAGTTGGAAGGGACCTTGGAGGTCTTCTAGTCCAACCTCCTGCTTAGGCAGGAAACCCTATACCATTTTAGACAAGTGGTTATCCAATCTCTTCTTAAAAACTTCCAGTGTTGGAAGTTGAGGTACAGCCATTGCCTAAAGCAGTGCTGCCTTTTTCCAGGTACCCTGGCTGGGACGTCCTGCAACCACCCACCGGCTACGGCAAGTGGCTAGCTGGCAGCAACAGCTGTGTGCAATGCATCGTCTGGGAAAGCAGCACCAGTATGCAGCCCTCTATCTTCTGGCTACCAATCAACCGCCTGACCTCAACGACTCCTATGGGACTGAAGGACCAACCCGCTACTTCCACAATACTTTGAGCAAGAAGCAGGTATCATCACCTGGCATCAACCCTTCTAGGACGTGCTGCTACTCCAGCGGCAAGAGAAAAACACGGGAGCAGTTTTCCTGACATTTGTGCATGGGATGCAGTGTGGATCTTGCCATCCCCAAGCAGACACCCTGCTTGGGGGACGTCTCAACCCTGTGTTGGAAGATGATCAAGAGTTCTTGATGGATTATTCCTTCAGGACTGTCTAATGCTGCCTTCTGCCCACCACAGCAAACCTGCAGGTAGTCCTTGACTTACAATTGGTTGCTTAGCGACTGTTTGAAGTTACAAAACACCCCCCAAAAAAGCTACTTATGATCCTGATTTGAAGTTCCAATAGCCAGCTCCTCCTGTGGTCATGCGATCAGATTTTGGGCACTCAGCAATCAGCTTGTATTTACGACTGATTATAGCGTCCCACAGTCACACGACTGTGATTTACAATGTTTTTTTGCTCGACATTGGCATTTATGTCTGGTTTCCAACAAAAAAAAAATCACCCATTGGCTAAAATGGGTTCACTTAACAATTGCTGCACAAAAAAGATTGTAAAATCGGACATAGTCGGGATTACCCAACATGCACCGACAAATTCCTTGTGTGTCCAATCACACTTGGCCAATAAAAAATTCTCTTCTCTTCTCTTCTCTTCTCTTCTCTTCTCTTCTCTTCTCTCTTCTCTTCTCTTCTCTTCTCTTCCCTTCCCTTCCCTTCCCTTCCCTTCCCTTCCCTTCTCCTCCCTTCCCCTCCCTTCTCTTCTCTTTCCTTTCCTTCCTCCCAATAAAAAATTCTCTTCTCTTCTCTTCTCTTCTCTTCTCTTCTCTTCTCTTCTCTTCTCTTCTCTTCTCTTCTCTTCTCTTCTCTTCTCTTCTCTTCTCTTCTCTCTTCTCTTCTCTTCTCTTCTCTTCCCTTCCCTTCCCTTCCCTTCCCTTCCCTTCCCTTCCCTTCCCTTCCCTTCCCTTCCCTTCCCTTCCCTTCCCTTCCCTTCCATTCCATTCTATTCTATTCTATTCTATTCTATTCTATTCTATTCTATTCTATGACTTATGACTGTAATTCCAGGCTCAATTATGATTGTTAAATCAGGGACCACCTGTACTTGTCATGCTGAATGAGTCTTTACATTTGGACATGTTTTAGTCAAAACAGCTGCATGGAACAGATGGCCCTGGATCAGTTCTCCTCCTGCACCACTTGAAAATCACCCTCATCTTCTTTCAGTTGTTATTGGTCTCAGTATGAAATCAGAGCTATCACTCTGTGCTGGACATGTTTGATTGGTATATATGGAAAAGGGAATCTGACCTGGGTCACCTATTAGAACTGTATTTGCACAGCATGGTTGAATCACCTCCTTGTACTAGCAGGATTCAATTGGTGATAACCTAGCTTGGAAAAGGCATGAGTAATGCCCTCCTCTTAGCTGCCACAAAAGAGGCTGGAGGGTTCTTGATAATGAACAATAATATCACAGTGGCACGATATGAGTTGACATGAAGACAGGATGGTCTTCTTGTATGGAAGCACCCATCAACTAAGGCAGAGGTGGGGAACCATGGCCCCTTTATGACTTGTGGACTTCAACTGGCTGGCTCAGGAATTGTGGGAGTTGAAGTCCACAGGTCATAAAAAGGCCACAGTTCCTCATCCCTGAACTCATCCTTCTGAAGGCAACTCATCCTTCTCCTCTCAGATAAGGATGCTTATTAAAGAATCCGATGTTGGAGATAGAACTTGTTTTGATCTCCTATGAGCACCGTAGGATGCAAAACTTTTTTCTCTGCTGTGAAGCTGCAGTGATTTGCTTCCTCTGCCCGCTGATGGTCTTCATCTATATACCATTACTCATATCTCTGTAAATAAAGAAAACATTATGGGTGGGTGAAATGGAAACTAATCAAGGAGAGAGCCAATCTAGAAGTGAGGAGAAATTTCCTGACAGTTAGAACAATTAATCAGTGGAACAGCTTGCCTCCAGAAGTTCCGGATGCTCCAACACTGGAGATTTTAAAGAAGAGATTGGATAGTCATTCATCTGAAAAGGTATAGGGCCTCCTGCTTGAGCAGGGGGTTGGACTAGAAGACCTCATAAACCCCTTCCAACTCTGTTATTCTGTTATACAAATACTGTCTGTAACTCTTTAAAGGTAAAGGTTGCCCTCACACATATGTGCTAGTCATTCCCGACTCTAGGGGGCGATGCTCATCTCCATTTCAAAGCCGAAGAGCCAGCGCTGTCCGAAGACGTCTCCGTGGTCATGTGGCCGGCATGACTAAACGCCAAAGGCGCACGGAACGCTGTTACCTTCCCACCAAAGGTGGTCCCTATTTTTCTACTTGCATTTTTTACGTGCTTTCGAACTGCTAGGTTGGCAGAAGCTGGGACAAGTAACGGGAGCTCACCCCATTACGCGGCACTAGGGATTCGAACCGCCGAACTGCTGACCTTTCGATCGACAAGCTCAGCGTCTTAGCCACTGAGCCACCGCATCTTCTTTAGAACTCTTTAGCTATTTCTTTAAAAAAAAAAAAAAGCAAGTTCAGATAAACAACTGAAGCCTTTCACTACTCCAGGAATTGATAGCCTAACAGTAATTATCTTCATCTCTGGACAAGATAAGCAGCACATAAATTTAATAAATAAATATGTAAGTAAGTAAGTAAGTAAATATCTACAGTTCTATTTCAACTCTCAGATCCCTGTGTTATCATCTGCTCCATATCTTTCTGTGGATAACTTATCCAGTTTCCCCTTTCCCCAAATAAGCTCTTGTGAAGTCATTTCAAAGTAGAACCCCTTGAGTGGCAGCGTATAAGCTCTTTAATACATTTTTTTTTTAGTCCAAAACAAAGAAGGGGAGGGAAGAAATACCAGCCTTCAGAAAGAACCATGGGTGCTGGCTAGTAAGAATCTCTGGTGTGGAGTATTTGCATATGAACAATGAAATCAAGACTTTTCCAAGGTGATCCCCAGAAGGACACTGAACTGTAGGCAGCTATAGCTTCATTCATTCTCCCATCAGTGGGGGCTGAGGCCAGCGGAGAGATAAGGCCACCCCCACCTCATCAGGCATTTCAAGAAAAGAGCCTGATGTGCCAGCAACCACACATGAAACACTGAAATGTGATTGATGGAACACCCAAGAGAAAAATGGGCATCGTAGCAGGAGTCCTTGAAATAGCTACATCCGGATGAAACAGCAAATTCCCACACTCCAAAGATATTAAAAGGGGAAGTTGGGGCAGAGAGGGTACTTTTCTTATTCCTGTTGACAATGTGGTTGCATTCACTGCTCTTCAAGGTCAGCAATTTGGTCTCTGGTGACTCTTGCGTTGGCTTCCTGCCAGCACGTGCCTCTCTCCCAGCCACTTCTCCAGCTGTTGGCTGAGAAGAAATATGGTACATAGAAGCAGCTGGCTTGCCCACATGACAGGCCCCAGACCTTCTGAACCTCACTTCTAATCCTTAAAATGGGCATAATTGAGGGGTAGATCAAAAAGAGATCCTGGGTCAGGTTTTTGATACTTTTTAAAAGTCCATAAGTCTACAGGTTTCTTATTCGAGGAGAGATGCACTCTGCGCACAGCCTGGAGTTCGATCCTGACTGGCTCAAGGTTGACTCAGCCTTCCATCCTTCCGAGGTTGGTAAAACGAGGAGCCAGATTGTTGGGAGCAATATGCTGACACTGTAAACCGCTCAAAGAGTGCTGTGAGGCATTATGGAGCAGTATATAAGTCTTATTGCTATTCAGGTATCCTGTATAATTTGCCACTGGAGTTTTATTTGTCATTTTCAGGGCTTCAGAAACAGAGCTTGGATCTTGGCCAATTGCACCACAGCTTTGGCTCATGATTTCCAACAACACCCAGATCCTTTTCACCAATGGTGAAATCCAATTTTTTTTTACTACCGGTTCTGTGGGCATGGCTTGGTGGGCGTGGTGTGGCTTGGTGGGCATGGCTTGGTGGGCGTGGCAGGGGAAGGATACTGCAAAATCCCCATTCCCTCCCCACTCCTGGGGGAAGGATATTGCAAAATCTCCATTCCCACCCCACTCTGGGGCCAGCCAGAGGTGGTATTTGCCGGTTCTCCGAACTACTCAAAATTTCCGCTACCGTTTCTCCAGAACCTGTCAGAACCTGCTGGATTTCACCCCTGCTTTTCACACATTCTACTCCCAAGCCATCCTGTGTTAGTCACTTTCATTTTATTGCTCCTGGGATGCACAACTTCACGTTTCTTCCTGTTACATTTGTTTGTTTCAGCTCAATGTTCAAGCCAGTCTACATCTTCTGAAATCTTCTCTTTGAAAATGTAATCCACTACTCCTAGCTTTATGTCATCTCAAAATTTAAATAGTCATTTTTTGAGTCCCACAATCCTTCTTTATCCCTAAATCCCAGCCTGAAACCCAAGCATTGTGAGCGGGATAATGAATTCAGGAGCTTTGGCATGGGTTAACACGTTGGTTTGTGTTTTCGCTGAGCCTTAATGCATTTTTGATGCTTTTTTTTTTTTTTAGGACGCAATGGCAAACCACTTCTGAAAAACATTGCCAAGAAAACTACAGGGACTTGTCCAGGCAATCTCCAAGAATTGGTCATGACTAACAGAAGAAGAAAAAAAATAGAGAGCCAATTGGACGTAGTGATTAAGGCAGCAGGCTAGAAACTGGAAGATTTTGAGTTCTAATCCTGACAGATGAGTGATCATGGGCCAGTCCCTCTCTTTCAACCCTGGGAAGGAAACAATGGCAAACTATTTCTGAACAGCCTTGCCATGAAACTGCAGGGAATAGTTCAGACTGTCACCAGACATCAAAAACTAATTTGAAGGCACACACGTACCTATAGTAATAGCACTTAGACTTATATACCACTTCACAGTGCTTTACAGCCCTCTCTAAGCATTTACAGAGTCAGCATATTGCCCCCAACAATCTGGGTCCTCATTTTACCCACCTCGGAAGGATGGAAGGCAGAGTCAACCTTGAGCTGGTCAGGATCGAACTCCTGGCAGTGGATGAATAAATAAATATCCTGCACCTCATTAAAGATTTTCAGGATCTTCTGCTGATTTACAGCTTGACTTCTTGGTCCTAGCAAGAGCGTGGCTGCCCTACAGGTCTATCAAAAAGAGATGGTTTTCAAAATCTGGGAGTAGACTAGTGGTAGATCTCAGTTCTGAAGAGCATGAACACTGCTGTGGCAAAGATCTGGTCGTGGCAAAGATCTGGTCGTGGATCACTAATCAGACTCCTAAATCTGGACTGTGAAAATCCAGAGGATGATAGCAACAAGCGACTGTTTTCTTAACTTTAAGCTGCGGTCATCTAGATTTTGTCAGCCAGGACTTGATAGCTCTAACTCATGTGCTAGTAGTTGAAACTTCTGTGTCAGGATCCAGAGATTTCTGCTGGACCAAGGCACGTATAACTCTCTCCATCAGTGTGTAACTCAGGCCAAAACACCTGTATGCTGGATCAGAAAAGCCAGTGCTCCTTGGAGAACCGCAGGGAATCACCTTTCCCTCCTGTCAGGCACCAGGCCATTCCCGGAAACGGGGAGAGTCTCTACCTAGTTGCGTTACCGTGGCTCGGCTGCCAAGGAGGGCTGATCCCTCCCTCCCTTCCTCCCGTCCCCTGGCACTGCATGAAGGGAGGAGGAGCTGCTGAAAGAAGGAGCCCTTCTCCAGGAACAGGCAGCTCGGCAGAGCACTTTGCACCGCTTAAGGCAATAGCTCTTCCATGTGCAAACTGCAGAGGGGCCCCAACCGGGCCACCTTCTCCAAATTGGCATGAGGCCTGGAGCCACAACCGGGTCTTCTTCCCAGGTAAGAGTTGGGCCTTTCCCTCTCCCTGCCTCTCTCCTGCTCCTGGGGACACCTGGCTATGGCATGAGAGATCCCTTATCCCCTTGGCTGGTCCAGAATTTTTTTTTTTTTGTAGTGGAAATTTGTGGAGTGGATGATTGGATATGGAAGAGCTTCTTTGCAAGCCATCTTGTGTCCTTTAGCTTGGAGGGGGAAAGGTGGACAGTGTAGCCAACTCCTAAGGCTTTTGCCAGATCCATTTGGCTTCTTGGAGACTCTCAAAAAAAGTTCTACTTTTAATCCTTCTGGAATAATTGAGATACTCCTATCCTGCTTCCTCGTCTACTAACGGGAGCTATCAGGCTTCATCTCTTGCTTGGTATCCTGGCTCAACTCAAAGGCATAAAGGAAAGAGGACTGCTGTTCTCTAAGCAGTCAGTGCAAGAAAAGGATGTGCCCTGCTAAATTTATTTATCAATGTAAAACTTTAAATTAACAACACAGGATGGGGATTGGGAGACGACAGGCAGCACAAGTCAGTGTCCAACTCCTGTGTCCTGGCCAAAGTAGGTCTTCCATCCATACTTTTGAGATTGGAGGAATAAATATAATTTAATCCAGCAAAAGGAAGCAGAACAAAAGCTGCAATTGCAAAAGGAAGGCTGGAGTAGTTCCCACTGAAGCTCAGATCTTGGAACTGAGCAGCTCAGGTGAGAATTAAATCTCTGGACAGGCTGCCAAGAGAGAAGACAGACATCCCTTCCAAACCTAAAATTCTTGCTCAAAATGTTTTATGTTAAGAAACCCTGGCAAAAGGTGATTGATCTAATGCAGTGTTATGGGGAATCACCGATACATTGTTATGAATGGGAATGCAACGAGATTACTATACGGTCGTTGCAGAAAGCTGCAGGAATTCCTTTTTGCTATGCAAGAACAAAAAATGGTATTTGGCACCACATTCAGAAAGCTGTTGCAGCTTCCATTAGTAGTAGTTTTAAAAGAACACCAAGTCTCCAGCCCTCAGATAATAAAAGGTACATGGAAGGAGGTTTGCTGAGATTTCAGGATTGAGGAATAAACTGAAGAAAGAGCATCGTTTAGATTTCCAGTGCATAGTTGTTGTTTTTTTGCTTTCCTCTGTACCAAAATAAATTGTGCAAAATTGGTGCAGAATGTTGTTCATATGGGTGCGGGTAGTCCTTGACTTACAACCACAACTGAGAGCAAAATTTCTGTTGTTATACAAGGTGGGTGTTCTGAGTTGAGCCCAAATTTTATGACATTTTTGCTTTAGTGGTTAAGTGAATCACTGCAGCTGTTAAAAGAATCATTGCAGTCATTAAGTGAATCTGGCTTCCCCCATTGACTTTGATTTCTGGAAGCCAGGTGGGAAGATCACAAATGGTGATCAAATGACTCCGGGACACTGCAACTGTTGTAAATACTAGTCTAGTGAAGAGAAGGACCAGGGGAGACATGATAGCAGTGTTCCAATATTTGAGGGGCGGCCACAGAGAGGAGGGGGGCAAGTTATTTTCCAAGGCACCCGAAAGACCAGACAAGGAACAATGGATGGAAACTGATCAAGGAGAGATTCAACCTAGAAATCAGGAGAAATTTTCTGACAGTGAGAACAATCAACCAATGGAACAGAAGTTGCCTTCGGAAGTTGTGGGAGCTTCATCCCTGGAGGCTTTCAAGAAGAGACTGGACTGCCATCTGTCAGAAATAGTGTAGGTAGGGTCTCTAGCTTTGGCGGGGGGTTGGACTAGATGACCTACAAGGTCCCTTCCAACTCTGTTAATCTGTAATCTGGTTGCCAAGCACCTGAATTTTAATCACATGACCATGGGAATGCTAGGTTGGTTGTAAGTATGAGGATTAGCTGTAAGTCACTTTTTTCAGTCCCGTTGTAACTCTGAACGGTCACAAAACAAATTACTGTAAATTGAGGATTACCTGTACAGGTAGTCCTCGACTTACAACAATTCATTTAGTGACCGTTCAAAGTTACAACGGCATTGAAAAATGAGACACATGGCCATTTTTCACAGTTACGACCTTTGCAGCATCCCCCTGGTCATGTGGTCAAAATTCAGATGCTTGCCAACTGCCTCATATTTATAATCATTGCTGTGTCCCAAGGTCATGTGATCTCCTTTTGAGACCTTCTGAGAAGCAATATCTAATGGAGAAGCCAAGTTCACTTAACATCCGAGTTACTAACTTATCAACTGCAGTGATTCAGTTAACAACTGTGGCAAGAACAGTCGTAAAATGGGGCAAAAGTCACTTAACAAATATCTCACTTAACAACAGAAATGTAGGGCTCAATTGTGGTCGCACGTCGAGGACTACCTGTAATTTATGGGAATATTTTTTTTTCTGATGTGCTCTATAGTTAACATCTGTGGGGACGCGGTGGCTCAGTGGCTAAGACGCTGAGTTTGTCGATCAGAAAGCTCGGCAGTTTGGCGGTTCGAATCCCTAGCGCTGCATAACTGAGTGAGCTCCCGTTACTTGTCCCAGCTTCTGCCAATCTAGCAGTTCGAAAGCATGTAAAAATGCAAGTAGAAAAATAGGGACCACCTTTGGTGGGAAGGTAACAGCGTTCTGTGCGTTTAGTCATGCCGGCCACATGACCACGGAATCGTCATCAGACAGTGCTGGCTCTTCGGCTTAGAAACGGAGATGAGCACCGCCCCCTAGAGTCGGGAATGACTGGCATGTATGTGCAAGGGGAATCTTTACCTTTACCTTATAGTTACATCTGATACTTTAGCTCCTGGGCATGTCCCAGTAATCCCATTTTGCTGAATTTTCCTAGGCCAAGGATGCGAATGCTTAGGCTGGAGAAAAGTGAGTGGTCCAAGGTCATCCAGTAAACTTCAGGCGGTCTCCTCTTTGACCTTGAAGGAATGCTCTTAAAACAGGGCAAGAATTCTTATAGAAATGGCTAGTTTATACTATTATGTAAAAGTAAAAAATTGAGGTTTGATGTTACTATTTTATTCTACTGCACCAAAGGGAGTCGGAAGTCAATGTCTTTTCTTTCTTTTTCCCTTCTTCTCTACACTTTTCTCTTCCCTTTTCCCTCCCCTATTTTTTTTCTATTATTTGCTTTTGTATTTTGTATTATAAACTAATAAAAAATAAATAAAACAGGGCAAGAAGATGGCTTTGATAATAGGAGACTACAGAGGTCAGTGATGCATTGCGCAAATGTAGGCACGTTTTCTTAACCACACATAGCATTTGCTCAGCTTTGGGTTGACTCTGGACTCCTGTGCTTCCATCGTCTCTCTTGGGCAGCCGAGCTGATTTGCTTCCAGGTCAGCTGAGTGCAAAAAGGAACCACTCCAAATATTGTTTCCTAACAGAAACAAATTTCAAGGTCAGTTGGTTGTGGCGAGGAAAAGCGAGATGAAGCACAGTGGACAGTGAAAATGTTAGTGTTGTGGAATGGTCTATAATCGGAGTAAAAGTGCAAATGAAACACTGATAACCCAAGATTTTAGGCCAGGCACAACTGAAATTAGAAACATTGTCTCCTGGTGCAAGATAAATTCCAGATGCTAAGTGAACTTATGAAAGGGGGACCGGAAACTGAGTCTGGCAGACCCCACATGTGGTCATCACACTACAAAAAAGATGTTGAGACTCTAAAAAAGGGTGCAGAAAAGAGCCACAAAGATGATTAGGAGATGCAGGAACTGAGTATATCCAGTCTAACGAAGAGAAGGACAAGGTGTGACATTACAGATTACAGATTAATAGAGTTGGAAGGGACCTTGTAGGTCATCTAGTCCACCCCCCCGCTCAAGCAGGAGTCCCTACACCATTTCCGACAAATGGCAGTCTAATTTCCTCTTGAAAGTCTCAAGTGTTGGAGCTCTCACAACCTCCGAAGGCAAGCTGTTCCACTGGTTGATCGCTCTCACTGTCAGAAAGTTTCTTCTTATCTCCAGGTTGAATCTCTCCTTGGTCAGTTTCCATCCATTATTCCTTGTCTGGCCTTCTGGTGCCTTGGAAACAGCCTAACCCCCTCCTCTCTGTGGTAGCCCCTCAAGTATTGGAACACTGCTATCATGTCTCCCCTGGTCCTTCTCTTCGCTAGACGAAGTAGCCTGCAGTACTGCACTCTAACCACTGCGCCACCTCTGAAGATGACCTACAAGGTCCCTTCCAACTCTGTAATAGTTGGCGCAGTGGTTAGAGTGCAGTACTGCAGGCTACTTCAGCTGACTGCTAGCTGCAGTTCGGCAGTTCAAATCTCACCGGCTCAAGGTTGACTCAGCCTTCCATCCTTCTGAGCTGGGTAAAATGAGGACCCAGATTATTGGAGGCAATATGCTGACTCTGTGAACAGCTTAGAGAGGGCTGTAAAGCACTGTAAAGCGGTATATAAGTCTAAGTGCTATTGCTATTGCTAATTCTATGCATGTTGCTGCTTAATAAATTGTGAAAAAAAGTATTGAAGGAACAAAATAAATTCCTGAACTAAAATCTCCAAACCACCAAAGCCCCTGAACTCAAGTAAGCCTCCTTAACAGCATACTTAGGCATTTGCAGATGCTGGCTCACGAGTTACCTTAAATCAGCACTTGTACTTTTAAATGGGAATTAGGAAGTAACTAACCACAAAAAGTGGTTCATGCCAACCTCTGTTTTATTAACTCTTTCTTCTCGCTATAAGAAGAAAATCTAACCCATGTTATCAAGAATAAGATGATTTGACATTTAATGTCATTACTAGTCAGCATTTATTGTACAACTATATAAAGGTTATTTGTATCCTGCTTAGATGGGCAGAACATTGTATTCTGTCCGCAGCAGTGTTCAGAAAAACTTAGCTTAAGAAGATAGTGTGGTCTCCACTCATAAACTGGACCACAATTGCAAACAGGGCTTCTCCAAATAAGTAGGATGATGTTCTTCCTGATTGATTGATTTGATTGATTATATGCTATCAAATCATTTTTTACTCCTAGCAACCACATACAGGAAATCCTTGACTTACAAGCTTTTGTTTAGTGACTGTTCGAAGTTACAATGGCACTGAAAACAATGACTTACAGAATAACCATTTTTTACACTTATGACCATTGCAGCATCCCCGTGATCCCGGGATCAAAATTCAGACGCTTGGCAACTGGCTCATGTTTATGACGGTTGCAGTGTCCCGGGGTCAGGTGATCACCTTTTGCGATCTTCTGATAAGCAAAGTCAAATGGGAAGCCAGATTCAGTTAACAACCATGTTACTACCTTAACAACTGCAGTGATTCACTTAGCAACTGTGGCAAGAAAGGTCGTAAAATGAGGCAAAACTCACTTAACAACTGTCTCTCACTCAGCAACAGAAATTTTAGGCTCAATTGTGGTCATAAGTCAAGGACTACCTGATAGATTTTTCTCCATAACAATATATTCCTAGCCTACTCTTTCAAATTTCTCAGTGGCACACCTATTGTCACTGTAAGTCCATCCATGAATGGCTTCTTCCCTTTCCTTCCATCTTTCTCAGCACTAGAGCCTTCTCCAAAGTGTGTCCAAAATACCAGAGGTCATTTGAGTCTGGTCAGTTGTACCTTGAGTGAAAACTTTGGGTTGATTTGTTTGGTGATCCCTGCCTATTCCTTTTCTTGGCTATGCACAGTATTCTCTATGTCAGGGGTGTCAAATCCAAGGCCCAGGGGCCGGATGTGGCCGGCGGGGTACTTAGATCTGGCCCACGGGGCCGCCCTGAAAACAGCAAAGGACCAGCCCATGGTACTTCTGCCAGAAAAAACGGGCTTTAAATGTATTGTAAGCTTGTTAATGGTTATATAAGGAGAACAGGCTAGCTTGAGTCAGACTGACTGCCTGATTAACTAAAGAGAGTTCGTTTCTGCTCATGCTCCTGATAATGCTACAGAACTACAGAAAAACTACAGACGCTCAAGGATTCTTCTATTATATTTCTGTAGAAGATTTATCTGCTAAAGATTAATAGCTAAGTGCTAAAGTCTTATCTTCGTGTTAATATTTTTTGTTTTGGACATTGTTAGTTTAAGCAAGTAAATTATTTTTGAACATTTTGAAGATCTCTGTTTTATTGACTCTATGATATCAAACTGCAACCCCACATTCTGATGCGTATACTCATTTCCTTAACACTCCTGAGCTCCATTTTTGGCTGCCACGGCCTCGGGAGGGCCACGTGCGGCCCTCCCGAGCTCCATTTTCACTGGCAGAGTGTTGCAGGAGGCTGTGGCAGCCAAAAACGGAGCTCGGGAGCCCGTTTTCACTGGCAGAGCGCTCGGGCCACCACAGGCACCCCTGACATGAGTGACGTCGAGCTGGCCATGGCCCCCCTGGCCCCCCCTGCCCCCCCGAGATCAAACACAACCCTGATGCGTCCCTCAATGAAATCGAGTTTGACACCTCTGCTCTATGCGAATGTTTTCTTGAAATCGTTTGGGAATACATTCTTTTTTCCCCTCTTTCTCAAGAGTGAATTATTGATGATCCTCTTTTAGATTTTCCTAGCAAAGCAGTGTTGTCTGGGACCTGCCAGAATTCCCAACTTTTGACTATGCTACCTGGGATTTAATGGGAGTCAATCTTCAAAATATATAAAAGGCACCAGGATACTTAGTATTTCTCCAGTTAATGCAGTATCTTATGTTGAATATATTTGGCCCTTTAGTGTTCTGAGATGTTAGTAATTTATATTTTTAGCTCTTCCCCTTTGAGGCAGAAATGACTGCATGTCCCTCCAGGTTTCTCTTTTTACTAACTTGCAATAGTTTAGCTTCTGTGGGAGTAAGTTAATCCTTTGGCTTATTTCTGAATCTTCTGTTTCCCAACTGTTAGTCAGAAAGTCTGGGATGCCAATATACAAAATTTCAGAGCTCTAACTCTTCGGGAAGCACACTAATAATACTGATACACCCACAAATGAGTCAGCGGACAGACTGGTAAAACTAAGGGGCTTTAAAGGGAAAGTGAGCCTGTTATGCAAATCTTGGCAGTCAAATGATAGCCAGAGGGAAATCCAAGGTATTGAATATTCTTTATCCATTTTTTTTTTTTTGCCATTTTCCCTTTGTCCCCATGTTAATGGAAAAAAATTCAGCATCGCATCTATTACTTTCACTAACCAAGAGCTATCTCTAAAACCTGACAATACAAGTAGTCCTCGACTTACAACAGTTCGTTTAGTGACCGTTCAAAATTACATCACTGAAAAAAAAGTGACTTATGACCATTTTGCACACTTATAACCGTTGTAGCATCCCCACGGTCACATGATCAAAATTTGGACACTTGACAACTGGCATATATTTATGATGGTAGCAGTGTCCCAGGATCATGTGATGATTTTTTGGGACCTTCTGACAGGCAAAGTCAATGGGGGAAGTCAGATTCACTTAACAACCGTGTTACTAACTTAACAACTGCAGTGATTCCCTTAACAACTGTGGCAAGAAAAGTCGTAAAATGGGACAAAACTCACTTAACAAATTTCCCACTTAGCAACATAAATTTTGGGTTCAATTGTGGTCGTAAGTCGAGGACTACCTGTATGTGCTTACTGAAGCTCAACAGCCCGGCAAGAAGGAAACACGAGAAAGTTTGTAACCCTAGGTGTATTTTTCCAAGCTATTAGGGGCATGTTCCATTCTGCCTGCTATCCCAGCGATTTCATTTTGCTGCCAAAACCTCAGAAGGTTCTGTCAGTGGGTGCTCAGGGGCCGGTTTCTGGCCTGTGTGATTTGCAATTTGCAAACTTCTTCGATTGCCCGTCCTTTCTGCAGAGCAAAAATGGAGAGGATCCCAGCTCATTCTAAGAACAGCTTTCTGCCTGGCTAAGAGCCCTTGATGGAGCCTCTGGGGAAAACACTCGCTTTTTTCCCACCCTGTGCCTCCTGTGTGTAAAAAGAAAGCATCCCTCCAAAACCGAAGAAGAGCGGCTGGGGAGTGAACAAAGCTGAGAAGGGGAGGAAGGATAAGCTATTCTTGGTACCTTTATGAGAAAGCCTGGTGCAAGACACAACAAGTACATTCCTGCCTAACTCCGCCAGGCTCCCAGGGAACCGGTTGAGGCTGGGCAGGGTGGAAGCACAAATGATGCCTTTGTCCTCACGGGTCCCAAAAAGCAGGCGGTGCTTTGCTTTTCAGGGCCTCTGAGAGGGGAATCCCTTGGCCTTCAGACCCATGACCTCTTGCCCAAAAGACAAGACTGAGGCGTTGACCTTGTTTGGCGTGTAATTACCCATCAGTGAGCCGCTCTCTAAACAGCTTGGTGCTTGGACTCCCTACGTACAGGTGGTCCTTGACTTACAACCACAATTGAGCCCAACATTTCTGTTGCTAAGTGAGACAGTTGTTAAATGAATTTTGCTCCATTTTATGACTTTCCTTGCCACAGTTGATAAGTGAAACCCTGCGGTTGTGAAGTTAGTAACACGGTGGTTAAGTGAATCTGGCTTTCCCATTGTCTTCGCTTGTCAGAAAGTCACAAAAAGCGATCACGTGACCCCGGGACACGGCAACGGTCATAAATATGAGTCAGTTGCCAAGCGTCTGAATTTTGATCACATGACCATTGAGATGCTGCAACAGTTATAAGTCTGAAAAACGGTTATAAGTCACTTTTTTTCCAGTGCCGTTGTAACTGCGAACGGTCACTAAACGAACGGTTGTAAGTTGACGACTTCCTATATTTCAAAGTCTGAAGAGATTTCTGGTCACTTGGCAGGACAGTGAGTCGGAATCCTTCCTTCAGGATGTCATGGATCACCAAACTGGTCAGGTTTTAGGCTCCCCCCACCCCGAGGATTTCTCCTTGGCTTCCTGGCCTCTGTCTCAAGCATCCGAAGTCTGGTGAGGCCTGTTTAAGAATGAAGCGAGGGGCCTGTTTTGCTCTCGTCTCCTCTATGGGAGATTCCTCCAGTCTTTCACTCCTTTCAGACAGCCAATGCCGGGCCTGCGCCTGGAGCGGAGCAGACAGACTTTGTGAGCTGTGGAGCAGAAAGAATAGGCTGTGACATTCCCGTAGCTTAGAGACCGTTAGTCCCTTTCAGAGTCCCAGCTCCATTTGAATGTAGCTCAGCCTCCAGCTCTGCTTTGCCCTCATGGAGAGCGGCGGGTGGGAAGAGCCGGATTATTTTTACCCATCGGCAGTTGAGTTTGCACAGCAGACTTCTCACGCTGCCCAGACAACGGGGAATTAGGACATTTCGGCCAGACAAGTAGAAAGTTCCTTATTGGCGGAGGAAAGGGAAGAATCGCTTCGGCTCTTCTCTAAATCCTGGAGGCCAGAGGAACAGATGAAACAACAGGTGAGAGGGCCACGCTGGCCTTCATGAAGTGAGTATGAGACCATCCTAGAGGAGAAGGCAGCCAGGATGGCAGAGAAGGACACTTCTCTGGCTGGGACCGTGGGGTAGGCTCGTTCCACCCCATAGTGATTTTCCTCCTGCTTAATTTATACCCAGGCTAGAAAAAAATAATATTTTAATGCTAAAGAGCATAGCGGTTGTTTGGGATGCTTATTTTGCAAAGTATGTGTATCTGATGGGAATGGCATATTATCTAGAGCAGGATTTTTCTAATATTGTTACAGGGAGGTACATATGGTGTTTGTGTGAGGAATACAGGCTGAGATCTGTGGCTCACACAGAAAGAAGGATGACTGATGTCTCTTTTTACCCATGCACCAACTCTCCGATAAGTTCTCACATTGTGTTTCCTTCTCATACCCCTCCCTCCCTCCCTCCCTCCCTCCCTTCTGTATTTCACAATGCAATCAGTCCTGCTTTCTGATTCTAAACAAGACTTCTAAGTCAGATTTTAGGAATGGATAATACAAACACTCATACAGTACCCTTTACCTGAAGAGAGTTCCCAGAATAGAAAACTTGAAAAGTAAACGGGAGTTTATTCATTCTGTGCTTCCAAACTCTTATTAGTTCTGGCCAGCTTCCTTCCCTTCCTTCCTTCCTTCCTTCCTTCCTTCCTTCCTTCCTTCCTTCCTTCCTTCCTTCCTTCCTTCCTTCCTTCTCTTACTTCCATCCATCTGGGCCCTTCTCTCTCCACCTGCCATCCCCTCTCAGATTTTTCCTTTGGCACATAAAATTTATGTTCATTTTTCTCCCTGAAAACACACGCAGGCTGACCAATATATTAATTTATAGGCACGTCTCTCTAAAGAGAAGAGATGATCAGCAACTGAAATAAAGTCACTTCAATTTCACCTTCAGTTCAGTCTAAATAGATGCAAATTTTAATTTTTCTGAATGAGAGAAAAACACCCCACATACTCTTTGCTATTCTACTCGTGGTTGCCTTGAAAATCCTACTGTGAGCTTTTTCCATCATGTGCTGCCTGTATGAACTACTATCCGCCTCCCACCACCAAATAATACAGAGTATAGGTAACTCAAGGTTAATCCCCCACACACCCCAAAATGTGAAGGACAAAGGAAGGAGAATTTTAGAAAACTCCTAGGGGAAAAAAAAATCTCTCTCTTTTTTTTTAAAGAATTGGCTAAGCACTGGCTGAGGATACTGCAAACTGTAGACCAAAACTGAATTTTGCTTTGCAAAACTGAATTCTAATATTTATATAATATATTTTATTTCCTCCTATTTTCCCAAATGGCAAAAATTAAGAAGAAGATATCAAAAAACTAATAACAAGAGGAGACGCTTTCCTTCCATTTGGGTGTTATGAAAAAAAAGCTTATTTTGCTATCCTATGTGCACGTAACTTGTGCATAAACTCTACTGAACAGATTGGATCTCTTGAGTAAACACGCTTAGAATTGCTGTTTTAATTTAATAAACACGTCATATAGTAAACTTTTATATGCCTTCATAAAGTATAAATGATGTGCTGTATTTCATGCAGTTAAAGTTGTAAATACATTTTTATTTAACAACAAAATAAATACCTGTGTGCCGGTCTTCTCTATATTTTTTGCCGGGAGAGGAAGATTTGACCCAAATATTCTAAATGTATTTATTTGTCTATTTATTAATTGAATTTCTATTTATTAATTGAATTTATATGTTGCCCTTCTCACTGTGAAGTGACTCTGTACAGCTTAAAAGTTTCCTTCATTAATTTAATTAATTAGTTATTAATTAATAAACTGAATTCCAGTTCTTTCATTATATATAAGTTCCTGTCCCTACACCTTTCTTAGATATGGCAGACAGGAAAAATCAGGATTTTAATTTCTGTTTTTTTTTTTAATCTGCAGGTTGAAATGTTGAAATTCTCTTCCATGCCAATGGTACTGCTGTACTACTTGACTCTCTGGGGTAAGTGTTGACACAGGACCCGTCCTTGTTGGTCTGGGCTAAATCCTATAGGTGTATATTTTGTGACTGAGCAGTCTTGACAGCTGCTTGCTGCTTATGCTATAGGTCAGGGCAGGGTCTCCAAACTTGGCAGCTTTAAGACTTGTGGACTTCAACTCCCAGAATTCCTCACCCAGAATTCTGGGAATTGAAGTTCACAAGTCTTAAAGTTGCCCAGTTTGGAAACCTCTGCTGTAGGTGGATGCAATTAGTTGGCCACACATTAAGCTTGTGACTGGGTAAGCTTGTAAATTTCTCCTAGCTTTGGGGCACATATTTTGCTTGCCAAAAAGGAGCCATTGGGGGCAGGGGTTGTTCAGCTTTTCTGGGCCAGCAGCAGAGACAGGTTGGGAAGCTTGAAGCTTCTTTTTTTGCAGGATTACTGAATTACTGGTCTGTTTAGACCAGCGGGTCTCAACCTGTGGGTCGCGACCCCTTTGGGGGTCGAACGACCATTTCACAGGGGTCGCCGCGCACGTTAGCCCGCCATCTTGGTGCCACCGTCACTTGCCGGGGTGAAATGCTCCCGGTTCGGCTGTGCCTGCGGATCGCCGGACAGCCGGTAGCTACAGAAGCGGGAGACTTCGCCCACCCGCCCGGACACCGCCATTTGGGTTCTTTTACCCTCTGCGCATGCGCAGAATGCTTTGCGCATGTGCAGAGGGTAAAAGTTTCGGTTTTGGGTGAGTACTTCAGTAGTCTTCACATGTGATGTTTAGAACAGTGGTTCTCAACCCGTTGTCCACAACCCCTGGGGGACTGTGATATCACAGGGGGTCCGCGAAGGCTTGAAGAAATGTTATTCTTGTTTAAATCTTGTTAAGTCTTGGGGAAGTCCGTGGCCACAAAAGTTGGTCGTGGGGGGGTCGCGGCATTAGAAAGGTTGAGAACCACTGGTTTAGACTCTGACAATTTTCCTTTTGCATGAATTGCACTGGTTGCTAATCTGCTTCTGGGTACAATTCCAATCCAAAATGCTGGTTATCACCTTTAAATGACTTGGGGCCAGGTTATCTGAAAGGCAACTGGTTTCCTATTATATCCACCTGACCCACCAGGATGTGGGAGGGCAGGGTATGATACAGGTCCCATCGATTAGGGATTCTCATCTAGTGAGGCCATGAAAAAGGGCCTTCTCAGTAGTGGCCCCTTGTCAATGGAATATCATTCCCCCCCGCCCCCCAAGATATGGTTGGCTCCAGGGGTGAAATCCTCCCGGTTCGGCCCGATTCGGGCAAGTAGGTAACGATTGCAGCAGCTGGTTCAGAGAACCGGGATGGCAGCATGAAGCTCCACCCACCTGCCCCAACATCATCACTTCCTGGTTTTTTAAAAAACTTTTTAAAGCCTTTTTTCTTTTCCTTTTCCCCTGAAAGAAAGCAA
>QLTV01002537.1:870666-886696 GCA_003457575.1 Thermophis baileyi | reverse complement strand
ACTGGGGGGGGGGCAGACTCCCAAAAAAAAAAAAAAAAGAAAGAAAGAAGGGAGGGAGGGAGGGAGGCACTAGACACAAACCTGGCTGGCACTAGACACAGCTTCAGAGAATGCTTTGAAACAGCATAGCAAAGGCTGGAAGGGACCTCAGAGGTCATCTAGTCCAACCCCCTGCTCCCTGGCAAAATGGACTGCTAAATTGGCTGCACCCACCCAGTCACATGACCACATGGCCACGCCCACCCAGTCACATGACCATATGGCCACGCCCACCCAGTCACATGACCACACCCACCTGAAGCCACACCCACCTGACCTCCAAGCCACACCCACAAAATAAGCCACGCCCACAGATCTGGTAGGGAAAAGTTTCACATTTCACCCCTGGTTGGCTCCACCCTGTTGCTTTTCCAAAAGGCCCTAAAAACATGGTTTTCTCAGTCGGTCTGGGGACCACGAATGGAGATGGAGCCGATCAAGTGGCTGATTTGATTATGTTGTTGTTGCTATGGGGCGGTGGGGGTTGGGATTTTATTATCCATTGCATTTTAAAATGTAAGCCGCCCAGAGTCACCTCTGTGTGAATTGGGTGGCTATGTAAATTTGTCAAATAAAGGAAGAAAGGAAATGATAAGAGGGAGGGAGGGAGGGAGGGAGGGAAGAAGGAAGGCAGGAAGGCAGGAAGGCAGGCATGGATCTAGTTTTGGATCTAGTTCTATTTTCTGGAAAGTAAATCTGGGGATGCAGTAAAAATTTCATTAGTAAATATACTCAGAATCATTGTTATAAATTGGAAGAATACACTCTACAATGTCGAGTTCCACTCAATTATGGGCCACTGATTAGTTCTAAAATATTTGATATGCATGCAGAAGATTCTAAATCCAGTCTAACTAATTTATCTAAATTTCAGTCAAAATAGATATGAAAAACTGATTTAGCTGATTGTGGCTCAACTCTTGCTAGTGTCATGCTGAATTTCAGATTTTGCTTAGGATGGATAGTCCCGTACCTTGAGATCTAAGAAGAGCAAAAATTTTGGACTGATACAAAGCTTTGGGTGAATCATCTTCAAATGCATGTATCTGATCAATACATTTCAATGATTATTCGTATGATTTTGCATCATGTCTACTGTATAATGAATTTGGTGCTATGCTTAAGGTGCCATGTTAGAAACCGGGAGATGGCGAATTCTAGTCCTGCCTTAGACACAAAGCTAGCTGGGTGACTTAGTTACTCGCTTCTCCTAGGAAAGAGGAGGCAAGGGCAAACTTCCAAAATCTGACTCAAAGGCAAAAAAAATAAAAAAAATAAAAAAATAAAAAACCCAACTCTGTTGTTGTAGTACGTAGAAAAATATGTATGCATGTTTGTGCGGTTGTAAAAACAGACGCACACACGTATACCTAAGCCAGGGAGATAAAGGTAGCTTAATAAGAGGATTTTACTTTGTAAATCCTACTCTAGAAATCTCAGCGGAACAAAATCCCAGAGCTGGAAGGGTTAAAAAAAAAGTCCTGTATGAAAAGATATACTCTTGATTATGCTTCCCAGGGATGGCAACATCTTGCCAAGGTTTCTATGTCGCCCATAGGACAAAGCGTTTTCTGTCTGATTGCAACTCATATATCTCTGTCAGTTTCCAACACATTTCAGTCAGGCCATGCATGTAATGACACGCCTTGATCATCCTGTGCACCACTCTTGCCCTGGAGGCCCATTACCAGTCCAACTAGGTCACAACAAGCATTGGTAGGAGTATAGTCAGGCTCTGAGAACAGCTGGCACTGTGCCACCTCTATCTACAGCTGCATAGGAACTCTCAAATGCTGACAGTAGACTCCGGTGGGTCAGTCCTAAAATTTAGCGATAGCAATAGCACTTAGACTTATATAACGCTTCATAGTGCTTTACAGTCCTCTCTGGGTGGTTTACGAATGTCAGCATATTGCCCCCTCCCCTCCCAGCAATCTAGATCTTCATTTTACCAACCTCAGAAGGATGGAAGGCTGAGTCAACCTTGAGCCGGTCAGGATCGAACTCTTGGCAGTGGGCAGAGTTAACCTTGCAATACTGTATTCTAACCACTGCGCCACCAGGGCTCAGAGGAGATTGGGCCAAGATCTGCCTAAAAACTCTACCCATCATCCTTGTGATGTGTCCAATATACTCTGCATATTGTTGGAACCACCCTCTTTTTAAAAAAATAAATAAATTGTTGCCTAGGATTTAAGGCAGGAACTTGAGAACTCTGCTGATAATTCTCAAATATATATAGATGTACAATGCTTCTTGATCATTTAATGATTCCCATGTCTCATATTCCAATGCTTTTCTGAGAAAGTATGATGGGACATTCCGTAACAGCATCCGTCTTTCCCAGAGAGAAATATCACAAATTGCTTTCAACAATGAATCTTAACCTTTGGATATATAAAGTAAAATAACAAGGGAGCAATTGAATATGTAAAAAGTCTCCCCTCTGAATAATTGCAAGCCATCAAATATATCTAGAATGACAGTGTTTTTTTATTGCCCTTCTGAAATTGACACTGATAGCAATTATTATTAGCTGAATTTTTATCCTCCAGAAGCTCAATGCATTTTAATTTAGTGTCCCATCCTCCATCCACATTCTGGACAGAGAGGACCGCTGGTTTGAAAAAGAGGTTAAAGAGGCCATCTGTGTCAAAACTGAACAGCCCTCTGAGGGGGAGGGAAATGACACCACCTATCTCCTGTTTACAACACAGTCATTTCAGCAGTTCCAAGAAGCTTCCACATCCATTTGCACACTGATTCGGGTATCCCGAGGGTACAGATAATCCCCCATGGGGCCTCAAGACTCTAAGAGTGCTAATGGCCCACTTTCAAAGTGCAAAGAACCAGATGACTGCAAGGAATATAAATCCTTCCATTCCCCAGCATTCAGCCAGAACTGAGGATGCTTCTTGGATGAGGAGTAAAACATCTTCAAGAAAAAGCAAAGAAAATCCAATTGCCTTTTGAAAAAGCACCTTTGGGACATCCATGACCTGGATGATTGAGAATCTCCATAGACATTCACACAACAATAATTCAGTGAAGTAGGTTGAACGGAGAAATAGTAACTCAGATAAAGGACCCTACAAACTTCCATGACTAAGTGCAGATTTAAATGGGATCTTCCTGATCCTAGCAGAACCCCTTAACATTACATTACACTTTCCCTTTGATGATATTTCTCCCCATCTGTCTCAAGAAAAGGTTTGGCCAGATGCAAAAGAAACTTTGCCCCTATTTGAGATCCATGGAAAGACATTCCTTAACAGGTGTGGCTTCCAAGCATTTTGACCTCCTACTTTCTTAGAAATTAACTCTCCTGAATGCCCAGGTGTGGCCCTTTGGAATGTGTAAGGTTTGTCCCTGGCTGGGCAGACACATTGTGTGAGTTAATGATTGGCAAAGATTTGGAGGTGGGAGGTTAGCTATTAATAAAAAAAAAAAGCAGAAGGCAAAGAACAGGCTGAGTTGTGAGGCCGAGTTGGAGATGGAGCACTAAGCTCTAAATAGCTGGTGGAACGAGGCCCATGTGTACGGGCAACACTCCAACATCCCTGTGACCCATTTTCCTTGTACTAAATTCCCATGTGAAAATTCAAGCAGCAGTCACAACGTGGCTCGGAATCAGAGGTGGGTTTCAGCAGGTTCTGACCAGTTCTGGAGAACCGGTAGCGGAAATTTTGAGTAGTTCGGAGAACCGGTAAATACCATCTCTGACTGGCCCCGCCCCCATCTATTCTCTGTCTCCGGAGTCCCAGCTGATCGGGAGGAAATGGGGATTTTGCAGTAATCTTCCCCTGGGGTGGGGAGGGAATGGGGATTTTGCAGTAACCTTCCCCTGGAGTGGGGAGGGAATGGAGATTTTGCAGTATCCTTCCCCTGCCACGCCCACCAAGCCAAGCCACACCCACCAAGCCACACCAAGCCCACCAAGCCACGCCCACAGAACTGGTAGTAAAAAAATTTGAATCCCACCACTGCTTGGAATTGATTCATTCCCACCATTGCGATAGGAAATAATAGCGGAAACCTCCCTAGCCTCTCCGCCTGGATCAGAAATGGGTGACATTATAAACAATGTGTTATCAAACCCTTCTTGTGCTTATTGTTATGGTACCGGTCCGCTTGGGCTTCCTCCTCTCAATTGACAGGATCTGAGGCAGGGTTGGGCCTCCTCTGCCAAGGCAGACATCCTTTGTGCCTGCGAGTCCCAGTCTTGAACACGTGACAGTCTCTTTTTCAGGTCTTCTTAGTAAGCTGCAGAGTCACAAGAGGGGAAGGATTTGTTTTTTTTCCCTTGATTCTAAAGAGGTTCTTGAGTGAGTAAAGAAGAGTCTACACATGTGAAGGCGAACCTATGGCACGTGTGCCAGAGGTGGCACGCAGAGCCCTCTCTGTGGGCATGCGCGCCGTCGCCCTAGCTCAACCAGTTGGTCATCGGATTTCTGAGGCGCGCATGCACTCCGGCCAGCTGGTCGTCAGGTTTCCGGTGCTCTGGCGGGTGCGCACCTTCCGGTTTGGGCACTCTGTGCCAAAAAGTTTTGCCATCAGTGGTCTACACCAAAGCTTGTTTTTTATGTTTGGAGAGCAGCATTCATATTTTCATTGTTGCAGATAGATAGTTGAGCGGCGTGGTGGCCTAGTAGTGAAGATGCATGCCCCCCACTTGGAAGGTTGAGAGTTCAATCCTATGTAGCGGCAGATATTTCTCTCCTAGGATGCAAAGAACAAATATCTGTTGCGAACTCCACATGGCATCAGGAAGGACATCCGGCCAGTAAACACTCAGCTTCATCCAATCACCCTGATTTTACTCTGAATTAAGGGATTAAAAAGGTAAAGGTTCCCCTTGCACATACATGCCAGTCATTCCTGACTCTAAGGGGCGGTGCTCATCTCCGTTTCAAAGCCGAAGAGCCAGCGCTGTCTGATGACGATTCCGTGGTCATGTGGCCGGCATGACTAAACACCGAAGGCGCACGGAACGCTGTTACCTTCCCACCAAAGGTGGTCCCTATTTTTCTACTTGCATTTTTACATGCTTTCGAACAGCTAGGTTGGCAGAAGCTGGGGCAAGTAACGGGAGCTCACCCCGTTACGCGGCGCTAGGGATTCGAACCGCCGAACTGCCGATCTTTCTGATTGACAAGCTCAGAGTCTTAGCCACTGAGAGGATCGTAAAAAGGGAGTTTATTGTTGCAGGTACATGAAAATATAAGAGGCTATGTATTTCAGAGGTATCGTATTAATTTGCATTGATCTTGACATATGAGCATCTTGGAGATAAACTAAGAGCTACATTAAAACTTTTCCTTACTTCCTCATCCTTCACAAACATAACTTAGTGTCATCCTCCCTGAATCCATCTCAAAGTGTAGTGCCTAAAACTGGGTGTAGCACTTGATGTGGGATTTGATCAATTCAAAATAAAGCAGAATGGTTTTTATTTATGTATTTTATTTATTTATTTAGTTTGTCAAGCATGTATGAGAAAACAATTATAAGTATGAACATAGCATATAAATATATAAGTATAAACAGGTAAAGTATATGCATAAGAAATGAGTACGAATAAATGGGGGACAGTAGGACAGGGACGGTAGGCACGCTGGTGCACTTATGCATGCCCCCTTACAGACCACTTAGGAATGGGGTGAGGTCCATGGTAGACAGTTTTAGGTTAAAGTTTTGGGGGTTTGAGGATGTAACAACAGAGTCAGGTAGTGTATACCAGGCATTGACCACTCTGTTGCTGAAGTCGCATTTTCTGCAATCGAGTTTGGAGCGGTTTACCTTGAGTTTGTATCTATTGTGTGCCCGTGTATTATTGCGGTTGAAGCTGAAGTAGTCATTAACAGGTAGAACGTTGTAGCAGACAATTTTGTGTACTATGCTTAGGTCGGACCGTAGGCGGCGTAGTTCTAGGTTGTCCAGGTCCAAAATTTGTGGCATAAGGTATTCTATTGCGAGCAGAGGAGTGGAGTACTCTTCTCGTGAAATACCTCTGGACTCGCTCAATTGTATTAATGTCCATTAGAAATGATATTTCTACCAATGAAGCCTAAAATTTCCCTTCTTCTCAGCCCCATTACTCATATTCCGTTTGCAATCAACTACTTCCAATTGTATTGTTTCTCAAATGTTCTTACCAAGCTAAATAGCCACCATTATGTACCTGGGCTTGTGAATTCTATCATATAAATAAGGAACTTTGCATTGGTCTCTGTTGCATTTCATTATATTTTCAGCAATTTTCTCTAACCTATCAAGATCATTTTTGAATTTTATTCTGGCTTCCAGAGTGTTAGCTAGCTAGCCCATCCAATTTTGTATTATCTAAAATTTAATAATCATTCTCTACCTGTCCTCATTCAATCCGTTAATAAAAATATTTAAAAAAATATGGGAACCTTTGGGCACTCCATCAATACTTCACTGTTGATAAAGTGCTAATGAGCACTCCTCAAATACGATGTTCAAATAAGCTCTCTGACTACCTGATTTTCAGGCCATTCAGTTCATTCTTTAATTAGTTTGCTAATCAAGCTGACAGTGCTTTACAAAATCCTTTGTTGAAATCAATATAACTTATGCATACAGCTTTCCCATATTTTATAAATTGGAACTACCTGGTTAAAAAAAATAGATAACTTTAGTGTGGCAAGATTTTCTGAGAAGTCTATGCTGATTTGTGGTAATTACCACATTGTTCTCAAGAACTTCAAGATCCATTTAGGATTTGATCTAAAATTTTCCGAGGTTGTCTGATCTACAATTCCATGGTTTCCCCTTTTCTCCCTTATTTCTTTTTTCCTGATTTTTGAAGTAGGGACAAATTTTACCAGTTCTTGTTGTTCAATATCCTAGGTAGGATGTAATTCTGATCCTGGAGATTTATAAAATAAGTAGATATTTCAAGATGATGTTCACAATTGCTTGGTGGAACATACATGTAGCTTTGTTTTTTCTCTTAACTGTTAACATTTTACCATCTACATACAGCAATTGATAAACTGAATCTTTTCATTTAATATATTTAAAGTTTTTTTTAAATAATTCTTCATTAGCCTTTTTCAGTACCATCTTTACAACTGCAGCCTACTAAAATGTATTCTTTCTTGGTGACTTATCTCTCTTTCAACATTCTGATTTTTGTTTTGTTTTGTCTTCAGAACTTCACTAAATTTTTATCTATAAATGTTGGCATCTCCCACGCTGTTCCATTTTTAATTCATTCCAGTTATTTGAGTAGGAGTTTGAATCAACGAGTTCCATCAGGTTCTCCTGGCCTGGAATCTTAGCTCTGAGTTGATTAAAAGTCACGATTGTTGAAGTCCAGTTTCTATATTTCAATAAAACAAGGCATATTTGCTTTCATTTATTAAGAGTTCAGTTTGATCTTATTTCTCATGTATTGAGTTTTAGAGTATGGACAGTGAAAGCCATAAACTTTATACACCAGTGTTCTTTTTAACTTATTCGTTGAGTGATTTAATAGACACCGTCCGAAGAATAATTCTAATTCCTTCTGTCTTCAGCCTGCTGTAGCTCACCATATGAATACTGTATGGTTCTCTCAGTCCTTTGAGGTGCAACCCAACTTACGCCAGTAGTTCATCAGTCAGAAATTCAAACAGTGGTCAGAGAACCATGCAGAGTTATGATAGCCATCTCCTAGTATCCGAAAGGCTGTCATGTACAAGATGAGGAAGAATTATTGGTGTTGCTGTAAGAAGGAAGGGAAAAATGGATCTAACTTAGAAGGAAGTAGATTTTGATCAATAATGAAACAGACTTCCCTAAAAGGCAGGGTTGTCTTAACGCATGGGCCTGATGGGCACTTGCCCGTGGGCCCCATGAGCATAGGGGCCCCATACTAATCTGTGTATGTTAACCCTTCAATTCACTTTGTATCATATAAATACAGCAACTGTATGGCTTACTGAGTATTATTGTGTTTTTCAAGCCTCGTGTATTATTCAAATGTTGGAAGTGCCAATAAAATAAATATATGTTTAATTTTATCGACCATTTACATTTTTATTCCTGTGAGTAGTTGTCGTATGGGCCCCAGTACACTGCTTTGCCCGGGGCCCATAATGCTGTTAAGACGGCCCTGCTAAAAAGTGGTGACCATCCTCCAGTGATGTGATAGCAATAGCCCTTAGACTTATATACCGCTTCACAGTGCTTTACAGCCTTCTCTAAGCAGTTTACAGAGTCAGCATATTGTACCCAACAATCTGGGTCCTCATTTTACCCACCTCGGAAGGATGGAAGGCTGAGTCAACCTTGAGCCGGTGAGATTTGAACTGCCGAACTGCAGCTAGCAGTCAGCTGAAGTAGCCCTACAGTACTGCACTCTAACCACTGCGCCACCATGGCTCTTTGGATGGAATGTAGTGAGGAACAAGACGCAACTCAGTCCAGATGTTATGTGTGAGAAAAAGAGGGTGAAGACAGCCTCTCCCTAATAGTTCACAGAGTATATGGTACTGTAGATGCAGAGAGTAGAGTACTTAGTCTGGCAAGATTTTGTCTATAGGTGTGGATCAACAAAGAACTTGGCTTGAAAGAATTGCCACGTGTCTTTCTTGGTTTGGGGTCTGAAAAATGGAGATGCTTGAAGAGAGGAAGGATGGTCATCGGTGAGGGCTGCTGTACCAGCAGATTCCTGCACGGCAACGGGATAGACTACATCATCTCCAAGATACAAGCCTTCCATGTATTGATTCTATAGAATTAAAGCATATGTTGTATTACCAGCTGACAGCATCTAGCCCAGGGGTGTCAAACTCAAGGCCTGTGGGCCGGATGCGGCCCGCGGGGTGCTTAGATCTGGCCCGTGGGGCCACCCTGGAAACAGCGAAGGACCGGCCCGTGGTGCGTCTGCCAGCGAAAACGGAGCTCGGGAGGGCCACATTTTTGCTGGCAGAGCGCTCGGGCCACCACAGGCACCCCCGACACGGGTGACGTCAAGCTGGCCACACCCACCCTGGTCACACCCTCCCGGCCCCCCAAGGTCAAACACAACCCTGATACGGCCCTCAATGAAATTGAGTTTGACACCCCTGATCTAGCCTTATTGAGCAGCTCTCAGAAATCACTGACATGGAGCTGCTGAATCTAGTGCTCAGGGAAGACAACAGAAGAACTGACAGCAGAGGAGGCTGATCAGGAATCAGAGGGGGAGGATTTGCCTATATCTGCCCAAAATGACCAGTAAATGCTACCCCACTATCGATCACTGTAATTTACCTACAATGTAATTTATGGTTGAGTGTAACAGATTTTTATATACCCTGTGGCTTAAAACAACAACAAAAAACCCTGTCTCACATGGGCTGCGGATGAGATGAAAACAACGTCAGTAGGACATGGCAAAAAAGTGACATTGCCAAGGTATATTGGTGGTGAGATTAATCCAATCAAAATCTTTGTTATAGCAATAGCACTTAGACTTATATACCGCTTTACAGTGCTTTACAGCCCTCTCTAAGCGGTTTACAGAGTCGGCATATTGCCCCCAACAATCTGGATCTTCATTTTACCCACCTCGGAAGGATGGAAGGCTGAGTCAACCTTGAGCCGGTGAGATTTGAACTGCCGAACTGCAGCTAGCAGTCAGCTGAAGTAGCCTGCAGTGCTGCACTCTAACCACTGCGCCACCTCGGCTCTAAAGTTATGAACTTTAGGCCAGAAAACACTTCAATAAAAAAAAACTATGTAAACCTGTAATGAATAAAACTAAAAAGTAGACATAAAATGCAACACAATTACATAAGGTAAACAAAATAATAATACAGATAACAATGGCAATTACCAAGATCCGTACTATGGGTAGTCCTCGACTTACGACCGCAACTAAGACCAGAATTTCCATCGCTAAGCAAGGTGATTGTTGTGAGTCGTGCCCAGTTTTATGACCTTTTTTGCAATGGTCATTAAGCGAATCACCACAGTTGTTAAGTGATTTACGTGGTGAAGTGAATCCAGCTTTCCCCATTGACTTTGCTTCTCAGAAGTTGGCTGGGAAGGTCACAAACGGTGATCACACCACCCCAGGATTCTGCAACCATTTGTAAATGCCAGTTGCATTTCATTGTGATTATGTCATAAGTGCAAGCACCGGTCATAAGTTACTTTTTCTTTCAGTGTTGTAACTTTGAATAGTCGCTAAATGAATAGTTGTAAGTTGAGGACTACCTGTACTTTTTAATCGTAGGCAGGATGGATGGCACAATGGGTGGCACAAAACTGGGCAACTGGGGAAGGTGATGAGTCAGAACCGAAGAAGCTTCTTGGATGAGAAGTGAAACGTCTTCAAGGAATAAAAACAAGAAAAAGTCTAGTTGCCTTTTGAAAAAGTACCTTTGTGATAAAGAGATCATGTGGTCCTCAGTGAGGAATTCTGTCTCCTACTTAACTCCCAGTTGTTTCTTCTTAGGATTCTAATTATGCAATTCGATTATGGATATTAGATTTCAAGAGGCATGATTAAAATTCACTCCAAAAACAGACCATACGTGGGGAAAGGATCCCCAGAGAATGAGTAAGGTTCTGGGTTCCCTCTGTAGCCTGACTTCCTCCCCTGCCAGAAGCAGGCATTTGCAGATGAGTGGCTGGGGAAATTAGAATTCCCAGATGTGGGTTTGTTTATTATTTTAATCTTCAGTCTGTGCATAGTAGATCATTAGTGTGTATAGAGAGAAAAATCACAGTTATTAGCTTTTCCTTCGGTAAAGGAATACAAAATAAGATTTTATTTTTCATTCTATTCCCACTAGAACTAAAAGGCATTTTTATTGATGAGCCGAGGTGGCGCAGTGGTTAGAGTGCAGCACTGCAGGCTACTTCAGCTGACTGCTAGCTGCAGTTCGGCGGTTCAAATCTCACCGGCTCAAGGTTGACTCAGCCTTCCATCCTTCTGAGGTGGGTAAAATGAGGACCCAGATTGTTGGGGGCAATATGCTAACTCTGTAAACCGCTTAGAGAGGGCTGTAAGGCACTATGAAGCGGTATATAAGTCTAAGTGCTATTGCTATTGCTATTATTGGAAGTCAGCCCCAGAATCAGCAGGCTACTTCATTCATGATCTGCTTTCTTCCACTGATACCTAATGGAAACTCATGAGTCGAACTGGCATATAGTGCTAGGATTTTACAACAATGCATTTGTATTTCACAACAAGACAGAATGAACAATTTTCTGAAGCAATTGTTCCTAGCTGGCCAGTCCTAACCAATAGCAATAGCTAAAGAAACCCTGGAAGCTTACATTTTGGTTAAAATTACTGAGATGGACTAATTCAGAGGTGGGTTTCAGCAGGCTTTAACCAGTTCTGGAGAACCGGTAGCGGAAATTTTGAGTAGTTCGGAGAACCGGTAAATACCACCTCTGACTGGCCCCGCCCCCATCTATTCTCTGCCTCCCAAGTCCCAGCTGATCGGGAGGGAATGGAGATTTTACAGTATCCGTCCACCAAGCCATGCCACCCCCACCAAGCCACGCCCACAGAACCAGTAGTAAAAAAATTTGAATCCCACCACTAATTGGGATATGGGAACCCTTAATATGTCAGAATAAGAAGTCATGGTTTATTCTTGGTTTCTGTTTGTTGACTTTTGAGGGAAATAAGAAGGCTAGCCTCTGGCAGAAAGAGCTAATCAGGAGCAATCAAATATGGTGTATTTGCAATCTATTAAAATTCTTGTGAGTACAGGTAGTTCTCAACTTACAACCATTCGTTTAGTGACTGTTCAAACTTACAAACGGGCACTGAAAAAAGTGACTTATGACCATTTTTTAGACTTAATGACCATTGCAGCATCCCCATGGTCATGTGATGAAAACTCAGATGCTTGGCAACCGGTTCATATTTATGGCGGTTGTAGTGTCCCGGGGTCGTGCGATCACCTTTTGCAACCTTCTGACAAGCAAAGTCAAGGGGAAAGCCAGATTCACTTAACAACCATGTTACTGATTTAACCACTGCAGTGATTCACTTAACAACGGCGGCAAGAAAGGTCGTAAAATGGGGCAAAGCTCACTTAACAACTGTCTTGCTTAGCAGTAGAAATTTTGCACTCTGTTGTGGTCGAGGATTACCTGTATTAGCGATGTATTAAAATCCTTGTGAGTAACTGGGTTTCTGTGACATGCAAACCTAGCCTTTATATCTTCCTTCTGGAACAATAGTTACCTTGTTTTCATCTCCGCTTTTTGAGATATTTTTTTTTTGGCTTGGATGTACCAGGTTGGAGTCATTTATTTAGTTGACCCTATTATTAATTGTGAATAGGTTTCGTTGTGGGGTGGGGACATAGTGTTCTGGTCTTTTTGGAAGGGATCATATTTTTTCCCAATGCCAAGGTATTTCATAATTTTTTTAAAAACGGACTGGGTGGGGCTGTTCTGTTGTTTCTTTGACCAGGCCAGATAGCTGATGTTCAGGGCACAGAAGAGCCTGACTTATACCATGGTTGTTTGGAAGGAAGCTGTTACCCAGCCACAGGAAACCTGCTCATTGGGAGGGCTCAAAACCTGAGCACTACATCAACATGTGGCCTGGAAGAGCCTCAGGAGTATTGCATTGTCAGCCATCTTCAGGTAACACTGGTTGAGAACTTGTGAACTCATGCTGGCTGGGGAATTCTGGGAATTGAAGTCCACAAGTCTTAAAGTTACCAAGTTTGGAGACCCCTGGACTACAGATACCGGTAACACACACCATGAAGGTCATTGAAGGTACGTGCAATGCTTTTGTATATTTAAACCAGAATGATTCTTTTGACAGGACTCTGAGAAATGCTTCATTTGTGACTCACGCTCAGCCTCTTTCCGTGAGAGCCACCACATTGAGAATGTCATCTACCTTACTGGGCAGAATGGTGAACAGACCTGGTGGCAGTCTGAGAATGGTAAGAATGACAAATTTGGAAGTTTTGGAAGCTAATGTTTCATCTTCATTGGTTCCAGATGTCCAGCAACTCCCCAAAATTACATATCTCCAGATCTTGTTGGTCTTCAACAAGACATTTTTCATCATTAGTGTTGCCAGATCTTGGCTGACCACAGCTGACCTCTATATCGGCACCACTATATTTGCTGCCACCTAGTGGTCTCTCAGACTTTTGAAGTCCAGATCTGATAGTCGTATTGTATTTTTCATGAACTGAAAAAGAGAGATTGTGCAAGACAGAATGCCTGGCCCAATATCAGGGGTGAAATCCAGCAGGTTCTGACAGGTTCTGGAGAACCGGTAGCGGAAATTTTGAGTAGTTCGGAGAACCAGCAAATACCACCTCTGGCTGGCCCCAGAGTGGGGTGGGAATGGAGATTTTGCAGTATCCTTCCCCTGGAGTGGGGTGGGAATGGAGATTTTGCAGTATCCTTCCCCTGGAGTGGGGTGGGAATGGAGATTTTGCAGTATCCTTCCCCTGGAGTGGGGAGGGAATGGGGATTTTGCAGTATCCTTCCCCTGCCACACCCACAAAGCCACGCTCACCAAGCCACACCACGCCCACCAAGCCACGCCCACAGAACCGGTAGTAAAAAAAATTGGATTTCACCACTGCCAAGATCACCAGCTGGCTTTGTGCCTCAGGTGAGACTAGAACTCACAGTTTCCAAATTTCTAGCCTGATGCCTAAACCACTACACGAAATGGAGTCTCTGTTCCAAATACTGCGGAATTACAATTACCAGTTATCAATCACCACTGGCTAAACTGGAACTATAGGGAACTATACTTTTAGGAGTCAATGTGATGCCATGGTTAAGATGTTGAACTAGGACCAGGTCAAATCCAATTTCAACAGTGAGAACATTTTGAGCCAATTGTTCTCTCTCTCTTCACCCAACCTATGTTACAAGATTTAAGCTGTGAGAATAAAATGAATGGACATCTTCAAAGAAACTGCTTTGAGGAAAAGCAGAGTATAAATTTAACACCCCTTGATTATGTGCCAGTAAATGGTTTCAACTCTTAACCACCACATAGATAGACATTCTCCAGAATGCTGATTCCTGTGGTCTCTTATTGAACCATGTTTTTGCAAGTTTGAAGCCTTATGGAGAGTATTACAGAAACCTAGAGCAGAGTACTAGAAAAATTAATGTATCTGCAGCTTTATGAGACTATTTTTTCCAGACCCCCAGGAGAAAATCTGATCATAGCCTGAGACATTAAATCAGGGCATACAAGTAAGAATTGAGAATGATGCTTGGTGGCAACATCCTTTGTATCTCAGACACCGTGTCTCTCAGAATGTGCTATATGATGAGAGGTATCTCAAAACTTTATGGAGGATTTTTTTTTCTCTCCATACATGACCAGAAGAAATGGAGACACGTTATCTAAATTCAGCTTTTTTGCTGCGTTCTTGTCATTCTGCTGTGCTGTCCTCTTTGGGTTAGAAGATGCATGTTTGCAGAAGAGAACCTGATTCTTGGAATCTCCACACACAATTTGGAATCCTGAATGATGGACAGTAGTGGGTTCTAAAACCCGTTGCTACCAGTTCGCGTGCATGCGCAGAAGCGTCCCAGGCGGGTGGGCAGAGCGTCCCGGGCGGGTGGGCGGAGCCTCCCACCACCGCCGCTACCGGTTCGCAGAACCAGGCCGAACCGGGAGCAACCCACCGCTGATGATGGAGGTTCTCAGTCATGTGGGAAGCTGCCATGACAAATTAGACTTCCTACTGCACCCACTCACCCTTCAGTTCATGAAGACTAATGAATGGAGGGGAGTTATAAAAAGGATTCGGTGCTAGATAGCAAGTCCCTGCTTTCTTGAGCATTATAAGATATCAAGACTTCTTGAGCAGAGGTCTTGAGAAAGGTCTAATTTTTGTCTTTTGTCCCTCTCCAGGTGTAGAGCAGGTCAGCATTCGATTGGACCTGGAAGCTGAATTCCACTTTACTCACCTCATAATGAAATTTAAGGTACTGTACTGAGGGTCTATGAATCGGCAGATGCACTAGAGAGGATATTAGATGTTTTGCCTTCACAGGAGGTAGAAAAAGTATCTGATGAAAGTATTGCATAGTTATATTTTTTGATATTTCTTTTAAAAAATTAGTGTGTAAATTAATGTGCTTTTCTGCAAATACTTAGGTTTCTGGGCCAGTTTAAGTTTGTGCCAATGGAGGATTTCCTCTTTTTTTAGAGAAGTGATTTTCATAAAAACCCCAAGGAGCAGGGAAGAGTTTAAAGAACTCCCTGCCTGCTGCGTACTTGATTATTATTCCACGCATCCATTCCCAGTGGCTATTTGCATTTGTGAAACTCATACATGTTAATACAATAATATATTTAACCTTTAAGCTGGCACTTAAATGTTACTCAGCACTGCAGGAATTTCTGTTTTTAATCTAGGCTGAGTGTATCATGAAGTGCACCACAAAGCATCTTTGCCTATTCTGCATCCATGTCCTCACTACTTCCTTCCTCAGTTGAATAAAATTCTCCCCAATAATAACTCACAAAAACTAGGGTGGTCTTCCCCCCCCCGCACTTGATTCGTGGGGTCCTTGTTGGTCTCTGAGCTTGATTGTTTTCTTGTTAGACATTTCATTATCCAACTAGGTAACATCATCAGTGCTAGAAGGGTGTGGGGTATACTCTCTTTATATACAAGTGACTTGCCCTATGAGTGTTAGTGGGAGCGTTCTTGGTGGTTCCTTGATTAAGCTGTTGTTTACGGTTTGATTGTTTGTCTCATTTGGTAGTTCCTTGATTGGGGTATTGTTTGCTTCTTGATTGTTGGTCTTGTATTAATCTTAAAATAGAATAGAATAGAATAGAATAGAATAGAATAGAATAGAATAGAATAGAATAGAATAGAATAGAATAGAATAGAATAGAATAGAATAGAATAGAATAGAATAACAGAGTTGGAAGGGACCTTGGAGGTCTTCTAGTCCAACCCCCTGCTTAGGCAGGAAACCCTACACCACTTCAGACAAATGGTTATCCAACATC
>QLTV01002537.1:840300-866464 GCA_003457575.1 Thermophis baileyi | reverse complement strand
TAACCCACATTTTTCTACTTTATCTAGTAGTAGGTTATGGTCTACTTTATCAAATGCCTTACTCAAGTCCAAGTAAATTATATCGACAGTATTCCTCTGGTCCACTAATTTTGTCACTTTGTCAAAGAATGCAATAAGTCTGGCATGATCTGTTCTTGACAAACCCATGTTGGCTTTTGATTATTACTTTGTTTGCTTCTAGGTGTTCGTTGATTCGTTGCTTGATTATCTTTTCCAGAATCTTCCCTGGTATTGAGGTCAGGCTGATAGGTCTGTAGTTTCCTGGATCTATTTCCCCCCCCCTTTTTTTGAAGATGGGAACTTATGCAATAAAATAAGTCTGGCATGATCTGTTCTTGACAAACCCATGTTGGCTTTTGATTATTACTTTGTTTGCTTCTAGGTGTTCGTTGATTCGTTGCTTGATTATCTTTTCCAGAATCTTCCCTGGTATTGAGGTCAGGCTGATAGGTCTGTAGTTTCCTGGATCTATTTCCCCCCCCCTTTTTTTGAAGATGGGAACTACATCAGCTCTTTTCCAGTCCTCTGGCAGTTCCCCTGTGCTCCAGGATCATTGAAAGATATAGTTCAATGGTTCTGAGATCTTGGTGTTAATCTCTGCTTATCTAAGTGTTGATTGCTGGTGAGGCGGTGTTTTGGTCCTTTTTTAAATTTATTTTTTAAATTTCTATGCCGCCCACCTCCCCTGCAAGGTGACTCTAGGTGGCTTTTATGTTTCCTTTTAGCTTTTGATTACCTCTTTTGAAGGGTATATGGATATTGTTTATCTCTAGAATCCACTTGATTCTTGATTCAGATTTGTTGGACCACAGCTCTATAATTTCAAGTCAGTCACCATGCTGTCTTGGATTGCTGGGATTTGCATTCCAGAGACTCTCAGTCTCAGAATAAGCTACCTTTAGTGCACATCTGAAGAACCAGCTTACTATGGGATCCTCTAGTCTCGTCCATGAGTAGCACAAACCATGTTGAAAATAACTTTGCTCTTTTCCTGTGACTGATTTCAGCAGTGCTTTGTAATGAGGCCAGTGAGTGAAACTATCCTAACAATTCATTGCAGGACATGTTAGGTGCAGCAATTGGTGGATTTCCCTGGATGTGGCTGAAACATCCATACGTTGCTCCCCCAAGCAGATCTGGGACTATGGGAGGAGATATCCTATATCAGAGGGCTAGATGGGTCTATAATCATCAGTCGAAACCTGATGGGGGGGAGCAGTAAAACATGAGAGGACCACTGTTCCCTCTAAGGCGCGCGGCCGCGCGGCCGCGCACGTGACAGGGAATCGCCGCACAGCAGTTTCGAACTGCCGCACAGCGATTTCCCATGTCAGAGGGAACGTTGCTGCGCGGCCGCGCATGTGACAGGGAATCGCCGCGCAGCCGTTTCGAACTGCCGCGCAGCGATTTCCCTTGTTAGAGGGAACGTTGGAGAGGACCTTCCCTTCTAAAGCCGAGGTGGCGCAGTGGTTAGAGTGCAGCACTGCAGGCTACTTCAGCTGACTGCTAGCTGCAGTTCAGCGGTTCAAATCTCACCGGCTCAAGGTTGACTCAGCCTTCCATCCTTCTGAGGTAGGTAAAATGAGGACCCAGATTGTTGGGGACAATATGCTAACTCTGTAAACCGCTTAGAGAGGGCTGTAAAGCACTATGAAGCGGTATATAAGTCTAACTGCTATTGCTATTGCTATTGCTATTTACTGGGACTCCCTGAATCACTGCAGCATCTGATCCAAAAAGGTGTTATAAGTCAAATTAACACTCAACCCTCTGGGACATGTCCTGTAGGTATTCCACGGATGGAAATATGTAAGAAAAGTGCTGGTAAAATAAAAATGTATGATATTCTTAAGCAAGTCATGGAAACTCTTCCATAATACCATGGAAATATACTGTATTATATAGAAATTGAATGAATGAATGAATGAATGAATGAATGAATGAATGAATGAATGAATGAATGAATGAATGAATGAATGAATGAATGAAATATACAGAGGGTCTGAGGGGAAAAAGCGAATGAAAATCAAACTTGCATCTAGAAAAGTCAGTCTCTTTTGTTCCCAAATACCTGACTTGCTTTGGTATTCATGTATGTTTTGGACATTTTAATGTAGAGATCATCTCTTAATGGTGTACAGGGAAGTTAGCTAGAGTAGCGACAAATATTCTCCAGTTAATTCCTCTCTTCCTTCTCTTTCAGACTTTCCGTCCAGCAGCAATGCTCATTGAGCGTTCATCAGATTTTGGGCAAAGCTGGAAAGTTTATCGCTACTTTGCCTTCAATTGCTCCAAGCTCTTCCCAGCTGTTCCTACTCAGATCCCAACGCATGTCAATCAAGCAATGTGCGACGAGCGATACTCTGAGATTGAGCCCTCCAGCTATGGTGAAGTCAGTGCTATTCTATGGAAGTAGGATGAAAGGCAATTGGCAAATGTCACTTGGAAGACCAGAGAATTGTATCTCTGTAATTATATGAACACCCTGGGGAAGATAAGCAGTCAGTCTTTATTTACTCAAGCTGATTTAAATCCCTTCCCCAAATTCATCACTGTTTTCTATGCAGCTCTAGCAACACAAACTCATTCATAGCTCAGTTTGTCTCTCTGGATTAGGATTAATGAAACTAGAATACAAATAGATACTTGGCTCTGAGAAAGGGCTACAATCTGATAGCAAACATCATTTGCAGGCGGGATATCCTAGATTTAATTTAGGTAAGGAGTGTGAAGGTTTTGAAGGTGGCTGCCTGTCAGAGTGGATATTACAGAGTGAAGAAAAAGTAATGGTCTGATTCATTGTAGTACAGTTTACTGTGTTCACTGAATAGAAAGATCAATGTGACATTCAAATTAATTTTTAAACAGCAGAAAGGAATGTAAAATCTCAAGTTCTAGGTATGAATGCAGACAGCCACAATTGTTGAAATGAATTTGGAAAGCAGTAAAGTCTACTTAGGTTTTTGAGATAAATCTCTTGAGGCTAACTGGATGAGGTCTAGTCTTAAAATGTTATCAAAGGGAATACCAAACCTAAATTGGGAGTATGACTCTGAAGGGAATTGGTCAGTTTCATCTGGTTTGTGAGAACCCCTTGTTAAGTTCTTACACAGATAGTCCTTGACTTACGACCCCAACTGAACCCAAAATCTCTGTTGTTAAGTGAGGGATTTGTTAAGTGAGTTTTGCCCCATTTTATAACCTTTCTTGCCATAGTTTATAGTGAATCACTGAAATTGTTAATAACACAGTTGTTAAGTGAATCTGGCTTTCCCATTGACTTTGCTTCAGGGATGAAATGCTCCCGGTTCTCTCTTACCTGTCGGTCGCCGTGGAGCCGGTCGGCAAGGTAGCGCGAGGCGCCGCCCACCCTCCGGGACACTGCCCGAACACCGCCATTTGGGTTCTTTTACCCTCTGCGCATGCGCAAAGCGTTCTGTGCATTCGCAGAGGGTAAAAGAACTCAAATGGCAGCGTCCGGCTCTACGGCGACCGACAGGTACGAGCGAACCGGGAGCATTTCACCCCTGCTTTGTTTGTCAGAAGTTCACAAAAGGTGATCACATGACACTGGGACACTGCAACCGTCATAAGTATGAGTCAGTTGCCAAGCATCTGAATTTTGATCATGTGATCACAAGGATGCTGTAATGGTTGTAAGTGTGAAAGTCACTTTTTCAGTGCTTTTGTAACTTTGAATGATCATTAAATGAACTGTTTTTGGGTGTGTCAAATTTTTCGACTTTCAATTTCCAATCATTAGGGGTGCTCAAAAGCCTTGCGGATTGTAAAGATATTTTGGTTACTTTAATATAATTTACATGTGCTTGGTACGTAACTATATAAATGTCATAACTTTTGTAACATTTTGTTTGTTTCATTTGTTGTAAATCAAGGACTACCTGTATAGATTACAGCTAAGCCAGAAAATCACATTTTTCTTGCTCCTCATCTAGGAAGAGCAGGTTAGAAAAACCAGAGCAGATCTGACAGGTGCAAATGGTCCTTGGCTTATGACTATAATTGAGCCTGGAACATTGCATCATTAAGTGAGTCACCATGTGACCAGCCCTAATTTTTACAACATATTTGTAACAGTCGTTAAGAGAATGCAATGGTAAACTAATCTATTTTACCAAATGGGAGGTTTTTGACCGAATGAAAAGTAAATGCTGGAAACCAGCAAAACCCATCAAAAATCGTGATCACATGACCACGGCATGCGGCAAACTGCCATGAAGGTTGCCAAGCAACCAAAATGTGAGAATGCAACTGAAGGGTGTTTGTTATGCGGCTGTCATAACTTCAAAATCAGGTCATAAGTAGCTTGTGGGGAGTCTGTTAAAAGTCAAAGGTTACCTGCAGTAGGTTTTGGATACATGACTATAATAACCCTGACAGAATTGGGCTCCACATTTTTATGTTTAACTACCGTATCAACAAATGTTAAAAGAAAGTGCAAGTTAAAATAAGAAAAAGTATTCTAAGCATTCATAGCTTCCCTAGCCACATGCCAGAGAGATATCAAGGAATTTCTCCTGATATCTTCAGTTCTAAGTAAAGCAGCTGGGACCAAATCTCTTAGGCTTTTCATATCAAAATATGCTATTCAGCTCAAACTTAATTCTTTACATGGGAGATTTCCCCCCCCCCAATCTCAAAACCCCTGTATTTCTCAAGGGCTCGTTTTAACTTTAGCTCAGTTGTCTTTTTTTTTAGGGCAGATGATTCCTGAATTTGTAATATTAAGGTGATGGGAAAGATCAGCCTTCTTTGAAATTCGGTGCCTTGTGGTACCACTAAATATGAGAACCCCTTTCATAGTGACAGTGTTATGACATGCCGGGTTTTGTGTCTGTGTAACACAGCTTTTGGGGACGCGGTGGCTCAGTGGCTAAGACGCTGAGCTTGTCGATCAGAAAAGTCGGCAGTTCAGCGGTTTGAATCCCTAGTGCCGCGTAACGGAGTGAGCTCCCATTACTTGTCCCAGCTTCTGCCAACCTAGCAGTTCGAAAGCACGTAAAAAATGCAAGTAGAAAAATAGGGACCACCTTTGGTGGGAAGGTAACAGCGTTCGTGCGCCTTTGGCGTTTAGTCATGCCGGCCACATGACCACGGAGACGTCTTCGGACAGCACTGGTTCTTCGGCTTAGAAACGGAGATGAGCACCGCCCCCTAGAGTTGGGAACAACTACACATATGTGTGAGGGGAACCTTTACCTTTACCTTTAACACAGCTTTTAAAAAGATGTCTTCTCTGTGTTTATGTAGTTGATTCACTACTTTGGATTTCTTATTTTGAAGGGTTAACATGATTAATTATTATTAGACCCAGACATTGCCTAATTTAGATAGCAGCCTTGCCCTCACTATTTTTCCTTGGACATTGATCTTGATAAAAAGAACTCAATGACTTTACAGATTGTCCTTGACTTAGGACTGGTTGCATAAATTACCATTTGAGGTTACAACAAACTTCAAAAAAGCTACTTGTGACTCATCCTGAAGGTTACATCTGCTACACACACACACACACACACACACACCCCATGGGCACATGATCTCATTTCAGGTGCTTACATTTAAGACCGGTTGCAGTGTCCTATGTTTACGTGACTGTGATTTTTGACTTTTTTGCTGTCAGAAAACAGGAAAAAACACCCATCAGCTATATGCCGGATTTGCTTAATGATCGCATGGTTCGCTTAACAACTATGGTGGCTTGCTTTCCAACCATTGCAAAAGCGGTCATAAAATTGACTAGACTTACGACTGCAACAACTTATGATCAAAATTCCAACCTCAGTTGTGGTCGTAAGTCGAGGTCTACCTTCTTAGGAACTTAGGGAAAACTTAGATGTATCTTTTAACTTCTCTCTGCAGGTCATTTTCAAGGTACTAGATCCAGCTGTGAAAGTAGAAGACCCCTACAGTCAGGAAATCCAAGGTAAAAAATTCAACGGGAAGTAAGGAAGAGACTGCTTCCGAGAATTGAAAAGAAATGTTGCCAAAGATTAAAATATGTTGCCAAGGCTTTAGATATTGACACAGAGTCATGCTTGCGATAGTGGCGAAAATCTGTAGCTCGAGTGAGGGATAAGGGTGGATGAGGTTTGTTCTCTGAGCTTATGGGTTGGTTTCCACATGTTTCATTACCAGGCTACATAATATCTTCAGTGGAATCTAGGGAACAGAACAGAATTTCCCTAAATTCCACTGAAGATGTTACCTAGCCTGGTAACGAAATGTTCGGAAACCAACCCACAAGCTCAGAGAACAAACCTCCTCCACCCTCACAGAGTCAGTCATGCCCCAAACAAGCAAATATGGGAACGAGTGGTAAGAGTATAGAGGACTTTTTTAAAAAGACAAGCCATCATTATTATAAGGAAGATCACTGTAGTGGAATGTGAGAATGACCTTGGTAGATGGGAGGAAAGAGATGCTGCCTAGCAGTGGTGGGTTTCAAACATTTTTACTACCGGTTCTGTGGGCGTGGCTTGGTGGGCGTGCCATGGCTTGGTGGGCGTGGCTTGGTGGGCGTGGCAGGGGAAGGATACTGTAAAATCTCCATTCCTACCCCACTCCAGGGGAAGGATACTGCAAAATCTCCATTCCCTCCCCACTCCAGGGGAAGGTTACTGCAAAATCCCCATTTCCTCCCGATCAGCTGGGACTCGGGAGGCAGAGAATAGATGGGGGCGGGCCAGTCAGAGGTGGTATTTACCGGTTCTCCGAATTACTCAAAATTTCCGCTACCGGTTCTCCGAACTATTCAAAATTTCCGCTATCGGTTCTCCAGAACTGGTCAGAACCTGCTGAAACCCACCTCTGCTGCCTAGGGAACAATTAGATAAAAGAGGGAGGAGCCCACAACTGAGTACTGGGCGGAGAAAGAAACTTAGACAGGATCCACCCTAACTACTCAGGCAATAAAAAGAGACGGTGGGAGATTTGTATTTTCAGACTTGCAAGATTCTATCAATGTAGCCTTATAATAAAATTGGATTAGCTCATCTTGTCCTGTTTCCACTCTGGTCGACTTGGGAGGCTGACAGCCATCTCAAACTGGATTGGCATTCGGGTTAATTTAACAGGGCTTATTGTAGGTTATGATAGCACAGTACTGTAAATGCCAGTTTTTCAGTTTATTTATTTATTTATAACATTTATAGGCTGCCCATCTCAGCTCAAGGTATCCTCCAGATGTGTTGGACAGTCATACCCTGTGGGAATGTGGTGGGAATGTTTATTCAACACTTTGGAAGAGATACATTTGGGAAAAGGTGGTAGTTATATTATTGTGCTTCCTACCTGATAATCGTGACCATAAAAAGGAGGGAGAAAAGCAAGAAGATAGAAAGGGGGGAGGCTGAAGAGTCTGTAAAAGCTAAACTACTGCTCCAACAATTCCCTCTCTTGCCAGATTTGTTACGTGTCACCAACTTGCGGGTGAACTTCACAAAGCTGCATACCCTGGGAGACAACCTGTTAGACTCACGATACCAAGTACTGCAGAAATACTACTATGCGGTATATGAGATGGTGCTTCGAGGGAGCTGCTTCTGTTATGGACATGCCTCCGAGTGTGCCCCGTTCACAGGATCAGCTAACCCGGTTGAAGGCATGGTAAGTTGCTCAGTGGGAGGCAAGGAGAAGATCAGGCTGATGAGAAATTGGTAACCACCAGAGGTGGTATTCTGCCGGTTCGGACCGGTTCGGGCGAACCGGTAGCGGCGACTAACCCACCCGCCCGGATGTAATGCCGTCCTATTTAGCCACGTTTTCGAGGCTGGGTGCATGCGCGGGAGGCACGTGTATGTATAAAGTGCATGCGCGGGAGGTCATGCGCATGTGCAGAGGTAGCGTGCGCGAGAGAGCGCACTCACATTTGCAAACAGGTAGGGAAGGTAAGTGAATACCACCCCTGGTAACCCCATGAAGTTTATGTGAGCTTAGTTTGTATCAGGAGTCCTCTGCACCTACTACAGGAATTCATGCTCATTTTAAAAAATACCTCTATGCTGGGAGATGCTCTCTCGCTAATTGGTGTGAAAGGCCTCGTAAATCTATTTTATTTGTCTCCTCTATTCCAGATCCATGGACGATGTGTCTGTAAGCACCACACAAAAGGTCTCAACTGTGAGTTCTGCAAGGATTTCTATCAGGACTTGCCCTGGAGTCCAGCTGAGGTCCACGATCCACATGCTTGCAAAGGTGTGAGTTGAAGGCTAGGCCATTGTGCTTACATGGAGCAGTCAGGGATTGCACAGTAAACCAGTGGGAGTCATTGCAGGGAGATCAGTCTGTGATGCACATGGTAACATCACTGGCTTTATGTGGTTGCACAGCCAAGACCACAAGCCCTGGAAAGGTTTAATCATGGATGTACTTACTGATTCATTAAACCGTTCAGGAAGTTTTTGACTTGAAACTACAACTGGGAGTAGAATTTCCATTGCTAAGCAAGGGGGTTGTTAAATCAATCATGTCCGATTTTATAATCTTTTTATCCACGATTGTTAAGAGAATCGTTGCAATTGTTATGGGAGTTGTTAAGTGAATCATGCAGTCGTTAAGTGAATCTGGCTTCCCCCATTGGCTTTGCTTATCGGAAGCCAGATGGGGAAGATCGCAAATGGTGACCCCAGGACATTGCAACCTTCGTAAATACGTATCAGTTGCCAAGTGCCTGAATTTTGATCATGCAACTGAGATGGTTATAAGTGCAAGGACTGGGTTGTAAGTCACTTTTTTCAGTGACGTTATAACTTTGAATGGTCAGTAACGAATGGTTGTAAATCAAGGTCTACCTGTACAGGTAATGGCTGTTCAAAGTTACAACGGCACTGAAAAAAGCGACTTATGACCGTTTTTCACAGTTACAACCTTTGCAGCATTCCCATGGTCACACAATCAAAATTCAGATGCTTGGCAATTGGTTCATACTTATGACCGTTGCAGCATCCCAGGGTCGTGTGATTGCCCTTTGCGACCTTCTGACAAGCAAAGTCAAGGAGGAAGCCAGATTCACTTAACAACCAGGCCACTAACTTATCAACTGGAGTGATTCACTTAACGACTGTGGCAAGAAAGGTTGTAAAACATGGCAAAACTCACTTAACAAATTTCTCACTTAACAACAGAAATTTTGGGCTCAATTTTGGTCGTAAGTCGAGGTCCACCTGTATAGTATCCTGAATCACACACCTAGTCAAGATCCAGGCAGAGAGCCGCCTCTTTCGGATGGCCTCCAATCCCACTGCAGAAACTCTTGAAGTGTTCTGTCCCCAGCGACGAGACACCAATAATACGCACACACAAACTTTCAAACAATCTTCTTTTACTCAGAAGAAAGATCTCCTAATACTGTCTTAGGAGTCGGGGAACACAAAATAAAGTCCAACTTGTTAATATGTACTCTTAACAGCTGGCCAGAGTCCAATAGATAAGGAGCAGCTCTTACGGTCTCTTGACTCTCAGCCTCGTCGCTCTCTGCCTCCGGCCACTCTTGTCTTCTAGCATCCCTGCGTGCCCGAGCATTGAGAAGAAGAGGCTCCTCCTCCTCTTCTTCGGCCCTGCTGGGCTCCTCAGGAGGTACAGAAGGCCCTGCCACCTCATCGACCTCCTCGCTCTCTGACTCGGGCGCCAGGTGCACGGGCCGATGGTACCGTGCCACAACCACCTCATCGTCCTCGGGATCCCTGAGCACCAGCACGGGACGCTGGCGGGCCACAACATGAAGCTTCCTCCACTCCAGTTGAGGGCTCCTTCCTCTTGGCTGCCTTGCTTCTTTGTGATACTCCTTGGGAGCATCCTATGAGAGCAGCACAGCTGTCATGACTTGAAACCATTCAGGGTCCCAAGTTTCAGGGGAGATGATAGTCTGCGTCAGAGGTGGGTTCCTCCCGGTTCGGACCGGTTCTATAGAACCGGTAGTAACTTGGCGGCCTGGGTCGCTAGAACCGGCAGCGACCCAGGCCTGTCACGCCCCCGAACTGGTTCTTTTGGCGGCGCCATAGGCGCCGCCATCTTGTTTTTTGCTTCTGCGCATGCGCAGAAGCTTTTTTAAAGCACTGCGCATGCACGGCGCGTCACTGAGCAAACAAGCAGCGAAGAAAAGCAGAACTCACCCCTGGTCTGCGTCACCGTTTATGTAGGCTCTACTCCTGGAATAAGAGCCACGGTGGCACAGTGGTCAGAGTGCGGTACTGCAGGCTACTTCTGCTGACTGCCGGCTGACTGCAATTTGGCAGTTCGAATCTCACCAGGCTCAAGGTTGACTCAGCCTTCCATCCTTCCGAGGTGGGTAAAATGAGGACCCAGACTGTTGTGGGAGAGGCAATAGGCTGACTCTGTAAACCGCTTAGAGAGAGCTGTAAAAGCACTGTGAAGCGGTATATAAGTCTAAGTGCTATTGCTATTGCTAGAAGTATTGCTAGATCAGGGGGTTGTCTTGGGTGGTATTCATGGAGGAGAATGGACACGAGCGGGATGAAAGCAACTGAATCACTTTCCTGTCTTCTCTCCAGAGTGCAACTGCAATGAACATTCCCACCAGTGCCACTTTGACATAGCCGTCTACCTGGCTACAGGTAACTCCAGTGGCGGGGTTTGTGATGAGTGCCAGCACAACACCATGGGCCACCACTGCCAGAGCTGCAAGCCGTTCTTCTACCGCAACCCACTGACTGACATCAGGGCCAAAACAGCATGCATTCGTAAGTACCGTATGTCACTTTCTCCTTGCATGCCCCAGGAGCAAAGAGGAAGTAATCTGAATCTATACACGACTGAAAGTGAGTGGCTTTGCCAATTGCTTTGGGAAGCACTCTGTAGAACTGAAAAGTTTCCATTCTTTCATTGACCATTTCTTTTTCCACCCCCATTGTGTCTGATTCTTGGAGATTATCTGGACAAATCCTTGCGGTTTTCTTGGCAAGGTTTTTCAGAAGTGGTTTGCCATTGCCTCTTTCCTAGGGCTTAGAGAAAGTGACTGGCTTAATGGTTACCCATCTGTTCCTGAAGCAGGACAAAAAGTCACAGTCTCTCGGTTTCTAGCCTGAGACCTTAATCACTACACCAAGTTGGCTGTCTTGACCCTAACTCTATTTTAAATTCCCATTGGTTAAATTGCTAGCAATTTTTAAAGTTGTCAGCAATCAGGTGCTAACATTTTGAGCCCTTCCAGGTTGTATTGATCTGTAGAAAAGGCACTGTTGCTTGTAGGATATTATTGGAGCTTTCCTCCAGAGGAAAGGACTTGAAGTGGATTATGTAATAAACTGTCAGAACTCAGTAGAAATGAATACTGCACGCAACGGTCCCTGCATTTGATTCACGGATGCTTCCCTACAAAGTGTTTTATGCTGGATGACTCTGCCCTCTCTGATCCCATCCCATCATCTTCTTTAGCAGTTAGTTCAGCTCAGTTCTAAAACAAGTGTTCAGTCGAGCTTTTTGATTGAAACCAAAGCCTGAAATTACTCACAAGGTTTCCCTTTGGATTCTCTTTTCGTGGCTCTTTTCGTGGTTCGTGACATATCGACACCAGGGGTGTCTGCAGGGCTCAGAAGTTCAATATGGTGGCCACCCCTGCATAATACTCAGTTTTGCCAGAAAGTGTCAGTGTTTAAGTGTAAGCTCATATTCATAATGCAAAGATCCAGTTCCTGGACATCTTTGGAGAACCAAACTTTTGCTTTTCCTGTGAACCAGGCATAAGCAAAATGTGTTTGTGTGTCATACCCTTTTCTCCAAGAATGAGTTCTTCTCCTTAGAGGGGAAAATGAGAGAAACATGGACAGGCCAGTATCGACAGGGACCGAGAGAATTTTAAATTTTTTTGTAAAACCCAAAGTTAGCCCTGGCCTTTCTGAAGCTGCTCCAACCTGAAGAGAGAGGTTAACAAATCACTATTTCTGGGAGTCGCCATCAACGAGGGTTGGTTTTACAGAGCCTTCAGCATGCTTTGCAAATAAAATGAATAGCGGTGTGGCATCGTTCTGCCTATCCAATTTACCAATTGCTTCACCACCACATACACACTTTTTCTCTTTCATCTCGTAGCCTGTGACTGTGACCCAGCAGGCTCTTCGGAGGGAGGTGTGTGTGACAGTCATACAGACACAACGCTGGGCATGATTGCGGGACAGTGTCGCTGCAAAGAGAACGTCAAAGGTGTGCGTTGTGACAGCTGCAAAGAAGGCTTTTACGGCCTGAGCCTCAACGATCCTCTTGGCTGTCAACGTAAGTAACAAAGGCTGTCTGGGGAAACGGTGTGGCTGCAGGAATAGAGAGGCTACAGCTAGTCCTCGACTTACGACCACAATGGAGCCCAACATTTCTGTGGTTAAGCGAGACGTTTGTTAAGGGAGTTTTGCCCCATTTCGCCACCTTTCTTGTCACAGTTGCTAAGTGAATCACTGCAGTTGTTAAGTTAGTAACATAGTTGTTAAGTGAATCTGGCTTCCCCGTTGACTTTGCTTGTCAGAAGGTCACAAAAGGGGGATCCCATGACCCCGGGATATTGCAACCGTCATAAATATGAACCAGTTGCCAAGCAGCCAAATTTTGATCACGTGACACAGAGATGCTGCAACAGTCATAAGTGTGAAAAACTATCATAAGTCACTTTTTTCAGTGCCGTTGTAACTTTGAATGGACACTAAATGAACTTTTGTAAGTCGAGGACTACCTGTACCTATCACATTCCTTGAGTCCTAGTGGAGCACAATAACTGTAGAAAAGTTACCTCCTTTCACTTAATTTCATGGGTATGCAATTGATCTATTTTTATGTGTTTCATTTCATGCATTCATTTCTCCTCACTATCATTTAATCCTTTTATATTCCAAGCCTCATTCTTCCATCTGTTGTGATCGTCACCTGATGGATCTATAGATGTTGACTTCCACCATCTACTGTGGCTTGGTCAATCAAGGCTTTCACATAAAGCTTTTAACTAACGTATAGACAATGTATAAACTGTGTTATCAACGTTAGTCATACTGAGGCTATATGCCAGTCAGTTTCGGCACATTTGGACCAGTGTGCCACAAGGGGAAACCACGGTAGCCAGCTTTATCCCAAAGGTCTTGTGCTCTTCTGTGCAAGCCAGAATTTATAATTCTGAAGACTTCCTTATAAGCCAACATGCTTAACATTGCTCACGCCCCATGTGTATATGCTAAGGATGCATTGCTTTAATTAAAAAAATTAAATAAAAAAGAGAATATAAAAGTAAGCACGCTGCTGAGGGAAGCACCAGCATCAAGCTTAATCTAGATTTTTAGCAATGCATCTGGAGCCTGGGCCTTTGTAGTCCCCAGAGAAGCATCGTGGACAATTAAAAAAAACCCGAAAACCTGGTGTTTTGTTTTCCTTCAGATAAAATGTGAATAAAGCTGGGGTTAGACTTCAGCATGATTGCACGTCAGGGAACGTATGCGTCTGTCGTTCGGAGACAGTTGCATAGCTGTTGCGTTCATACTTCCAGTAATGTTAATGTTCTGGCTAGGGGGGCTCTCAAACCACCTGACTCCCAACAGGAAGTCGGATCAACCAATCAACATGCAGGATGCACATCTCCACACAATGCATAGTTGAGATTTAGGAGTTGTGAGTATTGGCCTGCCTGCAATCATCTGCAACCTATGCTTACCCATCAACCCCTTTGCAGTGTAGAAATGTGTCAACGCATTTGTGCAGTTCCGGACAAGTCTAAATCAAGCTTAGTTGGCCATACCCAACATGACAGCCATTCTTTGAGAGAACCTCTAACATGGTCTCAAAATTCCAAATGTGCCCACTGGCTTAGAGAGAGTAGGAAACCAAGCTCTATCAGTGCAGTTTCCAGTATCTCTTAGGCAGCCTATTATTTCCACCTCTGTCTATATTTTCTTAAAAACAGTACTCCCTGTTCTTTAGTGTTGTTTTCTTTAGGCAAAACAACTACGGAATGGAAATTCTTTAGAAATTACTTCTTTGGAGCAAGGTGAAGAAACACCTTGTACTACGTGAATTCTCTTAGCAGAATCTGAACGTTGTGTAGTTGCACCATGTTGGGTGGAGCAAAGCGGTTGGGCGTTCCCTCTAACTTTGCAGCCATCGAGTCGGCTATGTTGGGCTTTGGGGAGGGGAGATGTTTAAGCAGAGAAATGTGTGCCTCAAAGCTCATCGCAACACAATCTGGAGGTGCTTTGCAAGCTGTAAAGTGAGGGTTGAAGGTTGTATGTCATTCTTGAGCTGTGAGGTCCTTGGTGCTCTCTTAGCTTGGTTATTTTCTGGCAGACGTTTTATTATCCAACTAAGTAACATCATCAATGTTAGAAGGTTGTGGGGTTTGCTTTCTGTTTATATACAAGTGGCTTGTTCTGTCAGTGTTGGTGGGAGTGTTCTTGGTAGTTCCTTCATTAGGCTATTGTTTACTGTTTGTCTGAATTGATAATTCCTTGATTGAAATGTTGCTTACCAATTGGTCTAGTATTAATCTTGGTATTAATCTCTGCTTATACTAGACACAAGGACAGTTTCCACCCACCCACCCCATGCCATCACTCTGCTAAAGAACTAATTCTCACAACACTGTCAAACTATTTAGTAAGGCTGTATTACTATTATTCTTCTCATCTTTCCTATCACCTATCTCCTTTTCCACTTATGACTATAACTTTGTTGCTTGTATCTTTACGATTTATATTGTTTTATTTAGTTTCCTAGTATGATTTATGTTGATTGCTTATTTAGTATCCTATGACTATCACTAAGTGTTGTATCTTATGTTTTATGACGAATGTGTTCTTATGATGACTATGATCATGATTTATCACTTATAGCTTTTATGTACACTGAGAGCTTATGCACCGAAGACAAATTCCTTGTGTGTCTAATCACACTTGGCCAATAAAGAATTCTGTTCTATCTATGTTGATTGCTGGCAAGGAGGTGCAATCTTTTAGCTTTTTGATTGTCTCTTTTTAATGATATGTAGATATTGTTTATCTCAACGTTGTCAGCCCCATGCGCGCTGGGCTGCCATCACAGAGGGGATAGGGAGACTGCTCGCCAACCTGCCTGGTCGTGCTGACGCCTTGTTGATAGCTCCGAGTAACTCCGCTGCTGCTGTGGGTGTCGTCATCTTGAATGACATCATCCCCGACTCACAGCTGAGAGGCGGACCCAGAACAAGCGGAGATTTAAGGCAGTTTGCCAAACAAGCGGAGATTTAAGGCGGTTTGCCAAACAAGCAGAGATTTAAGGCGGTTTGCCAAACAAGTGGAGATTTAAGGCAGTTTGCCAAACAAGCGGAGATTTAAGGCGGTTTGCCAAGGACATTGGCTTGCATGGAATGAAGAGTCTCTGGGCTGACCACGGTGTTAATGTTGGCTGGTTGGGGGTGGAGGGTGGATCATGGGTGGAACCACGGGAGATCAGCGGGATCCTGATGGGGAGCACTGCACAGTAGCGCTGACAATACTTCACCTATTCACTCAGGTGTTTGTCGGTTTGTGCCGGAGTGTAAGATAAAGGCTTCTCTACACTAACCAGCTTAGTTGTTTGGAGATTTTTTTCATGCGCCCTTTCGGAACCTGACATACGTATCTCAGAGGTGGGTTCTTCCCGGTTCGGACCGGTTCGCCTGAACCGGTAGCAACCCGCTGGTGACGTCACAGTGACGTCATGGAGCCAGTTCGGGTGGTGCCAGTCCGTGGACGCCGCCATCTTTTTTTTGGAATTCGGGCGGTGCCGGTCCGTGGCCGCCCCCTTCGTTTTTTTGGGAGTTTTTTTTTGAAAAAAAAATTGGGGGGGGGATTTTTTTTTAAAAAAAAATTCTTCTGCACATGCGCAGAAGCTGAGTTTCCAGCACTGCGCATGCGTCACCATCTTGTTTTTGGCTTTTTTTTAAATTAATTTTTCGGCACTGTGCATGCGCGCGCGTGCAAAGCGCGCACGGGAGGAAGCAAACCGGCAGCAAGGTAAGTTAAAACCCACACCTGACGTATCTGTTGAGGAGAGCAGAGAGACAAACCGCATTCCCTTCTAGCACTGATGATGTTACTCAGTTGGGTAATGAAACATCTGCAAGAAAGCAAGCAACCAAGCTCAAAGAGCACCAGAGACCTCACAGTTCAACCCTGAGCTACAAATAGTCTCTTCTATCGGTCCTCATGAGTTTTAGGTTGCCTACCCCACTTTTTAAAGACCAGACATGGATCCCACGGAAATTACTGGTATGTGTTCTCAGCCTGCAGGTGCGACCCTCGTGGGATCACCACAGATAGCAGCCCCTGTGACCAGATCAGAGGTGATTGCTATTGCAAACGTTTTGTCACTGGGCAATACTGCGACCAGTGTTTGGTGAGTGAGTGTTGTATCAATTGGATTTGTGCTGTGCATATTTTGAGCCCAGTCCCTAATGGGTGTGTTGATCCTTCTCTTTCACAGCCTGAATACTGGGGTTTGAGCTACGATGTAGCAGGCTGCCGAAGCTGTGCTTGTGATTTCGGAGGTGCCTACGACAATAGGTAGGACTGCAGTGAGTGAGACATCAAAAGGGCAGAAGGAAAAATTTTAAGGGGCTCCCGAGAGACCGTCTGCTTCTCCACAGCTGAGAATTCTGAATTGACAGATCCTGAAAATAGAGCTTAACAAATTGACTCCGTGGCTAGTGGTCAAATTCTGTAATAACAACGACACCCTTAAGCAGTTCACCGCAACAGCACTAACATTCTTCAGCATTGTGCACAAATAAGGATTCTAGCTTTTGGGTATCAAAAATACATTTAAGCATTTTTTAACTTTCATGTTAAACTGGTTTACTGTCATGTTAACTTTTTTTTAACTGGTTTCACGTTTTCTAAATTTCATTGTAAACAATGGGATTTATGATTTTATAAGACACTCCTTGCTATGCTTGAGCACTGCTGTGAACTGTAATGTTGTTATGACCTAATAATGTCTCTAGACAAATGCTTATCCATTCATTTGTTTATTCAAATTAACACAGATGTGTAGAATTGCTTCCATTTCATGCAGCTTGGAGACTTTTTTCTTTCTTTCTTTCTGTACTGAGTGAAATTTCACAAAATGATGATTTATACCCGAATGGATTTGAGAAAACCATCAGGAACCAGACCAAAGTGCTTTGGAAACGGGCTGGTCCTTGGGGGCCACTTTACTGTGTTCTCAGTGTCTCCCCCAAGGCCCTGCTTAGCTTAGCAATAGTTATTGTAAAAGTTCTCCTCCGTGTCCTAGTGCCCTCCAAGTTACACTTCTTTTTGGCTGGGTGAACCAATCATCTGATGAGATGAAGCCGTAGAGAAATACAGGTGGTACCTCAACTTACAACCATAATGAGGGCCAACCAGGGGTGGGTTGTGGATCCTGTTGCTGCTGGTTCGCTCAGGGTTGCGCCGCGGGTGCGCGCGGGCGTGCCCACAGCAATCAAAAAATAGCTTCTGAGCATGTGCAGAAGCAAAATCCAAGATGGCAGCGCCCACGGAGACCGGCGAAAGAACCGGTTCCGTGACATCATCACCGGTTTACTAACAGTTCTAAAGAACTGGTTAGAACCGGTAGGAACCCACCTCTGGGGCCAACTTTTCTATTGGTATCCAAGACAGTTGTTAAGTGAGCTGCGTCCCATTTTACCAACCTTTTGCCATAGTTATTAATCACTGCAGTTGTTAAGTTAGTAACATGGTCGTTAAGTGAATGTAGCTTCCCGGTTAATTTTGTAGGTCAGAAGGTTGCAAAAAGTGATCACATGATCCCGGGACACTGCAACCTACCATAAATACATTCTAGTTGCCAAATGTCTGAAATTTGATCACATGACTACAGGATGCTGCAACGGTCGTAAGTGTGAAAACAATCATAAGTCACTTTTTTCAGTGCCGTTGTAACTTTGAATGGTCACTACACAAATGGTTATAAGCTGAGGACTATCTGTGCATTCAGCTGTATGCCTGGCTCATTCATCCCACAACACTGAGCACCTCTATGGGCTGGGACGGGGTTCTCGTGCTAGCACCTCCACCGAGGAGCTGGGCCAATTTCCTTCCAACTCAACTGCCAAGATCTCAGCTCACAACACAGATATTTTGAGATGCAAGATGCAAACACTTCTTGGGACTTGGAGTTGGGCCAGTTTCCCCTTGAACCTTCCAGGAACATGGCACTCCCCTTTTTCTGCAGCTAGCAAGCTGCCTTGTAGTGTCCTATGACCTGATACAAGGCTTAGGGCAGCCAAGCAGACAAAAAAAATATTTGTTTTTCTCATTGCAAAACTAAACATGGCAAGGCAAGAAAAGGATTGCAAGAGAGGGCGTGGGTGGAATTTTGGCACTCCACTAGTGGGAGCCTCGGCTGTCTGCTGTGATAACATCCATTGCGTTTTGCAAGACTGAATCGGAGAATTTGGGGAGAGCCACGCTGCTGCAAAAAATGTGATACTCCTTATTGCATCCAGCCCTGTTTGGAAGGGACTGACTCGGCCTTGAATTCTTGCTTGCCAAGGCAAAGAGTAATTGAACCAGGATACCTTGTTTGAAGATGCATTCGACAATCGAGCTCTCTTCCTGACCAATAATAGGCAGACCGTGTCGGTATAGTCACCCCTTCTCTTCTTCATGTCTCAGTTTGCACCTTTATCCTTTCTTTGCAGTTGTTCTTCATCTGTACTGAATGTCATGATCTTTTATGGCTACCTCCGTTAGTCTGGATTGTTGAATTATGAATATTGATAAGAAGCACCATAATACCGTGTTTCCCCGAAAATAAGACCCTGTCTTATATTTTTTTGAACCCTGAAATAAGCGCTTGGCCTTATTGCCATACACTCAAAAGCCCGATTGGGCTTATTATCAGGGGATGTCTTATTTGGGGGGAAACAGGGTAGGCATACCACAAGATTACAGTGAGAAATGTTAGGAGAGGACCTGTCCTTTAGTACTATACACTATACCTATTTGCATTACAGGTAGTTCTCAACTTACAAATTTTCATTAGTGACCGTTCCAATTTATAACGGCGCTGAAAAAAGTGACTTACAACCAGTTATTGCTCTTGCTTTTATGAGCCCCGGTGGTGCAGTGGTTAAAATGCAGCATTGCAGGCAAACTCTGCCCCTCAGCCTGGTGTTCAATCCTGACCAGGCTCAAGGTTAACTCAGCCTTCCATCCTTCCTAGGTCGGTAAAATGAGGACCCAGATTTTGGGGGCAGAGAGTGTTATAAAGCAGGGGTCCCCAACCTCCGGTCCGTGGTCCAGCACCGGTCCGCAGCATGCCAGAAACTGGTCTGTGCAAACAAACGAAGCCCCATCTGCGGGATGCATGCAGAATGCGAAACCACGCCCCCCCCCCGGTCCGCGGGAAAACCTCTCTCCACGGAACTGGTCCCTGGTGCCGAAAAGGTTGGGGGCCGCTATTATAAAGCACAATGGAGTAGTATATAAATTTAAGTACTATTGCTATTGTTAGTGCTAATACAACCGTTGCAGCATCTCCAAGGTCACATGAACAAAATTTGCTTGGCAACAGGCCTGTATTTACGATAGTTACAGCATCCTGGGCTCACGTGATCACCATTTGCAACCTTTCCAGCCATTTTCTGATAAGCGAAATCAACGGAGGAAGCTGGTTTTGTTTAGCGATCACATAATTCTCTTAACAACCGCCGTGATTCGCTTAACAAAAAACTGTAAAATCGGGCGTGATTCACTTAACAACCGCCTTGCTTAGCAATTGAAATTCTGGTCCCGACGGAGGTCATAAGTCGAGGACAACCAGTCTGAAGCCATTGGCGCTGTTGAATGTTGCCTGCTTTTTGCCAGTCCCACTCCACTTACGTTGTTCAAAGACTGCGCTAAAGGGGGCTTATTTTTTTGCTGTTGTGCCTTCCGTCTCCAGATGCTCTATGAACGATGGTCAGTGTCCCTGTCGGCCCCACCTTATAGGTCGTCAGTGCAATGACGTGCAGCCGGGGTTTTTCTGTATGCCCTTGGACTACTACATGTATGAAGCTGAACATGCCACCGGTCTTCCTCCAACCGATCCAGATCTCCCAGTAAGTGTGCTGGGCAAAGGAGGAGGGAATGAGCTGGGTAGGACGAAAAACTGCTGTATCTGCGTGCAGCTTTGTCTGTGTCTAGAAAACCATTTGTCATTTATTTAAGAATTCAATAAAGAAGGGAGAGGATGCGGGTGGTCTGAGGCTGGCTTAAGGCAAATTTGAAGACTGCTTGAGTGCTAGGGAATACAATCCAATTTCCTAGCCTACTAAAAGGCTGCAAGAGGCTATCCGGAGATGCTGTAGTGTATTACCCTGGAAAGGGTATGGCTGACAATTTTCAGCCTGTTCTTTTTGAACTTGGGGACAGAGATTAACCCCATCCATGAGCTGAAATCACACATCAAATCTTGTTGGTGCAAAAACTCAAGGTGCTGGGGGCTGCTGTAAAAGAGAAGTTGGGAGGTCCATGTATTGCCTCTGTCTAGTCCAGGTGTGTCAAACACAAAGCCTGCGGGCCGGATCCAGCCCACGATGTGGTTGGATCCAGCCCACAGGGCCATCCTGGAAAATGTAAGGGGCCGGCCCGCATCACTTTGGCCCAGTCTACCCAATACGAAGAGGAAACATTGGGCCAGCGTGGCTTCGGCCCGGTCTACCCAATGCTAAGAGGAAACATCAGGCCAGCGTGGCTTCGGCCCGGTCTACCCAATGCTAAGAGGAAACATTGGGCCAGCGTGGCTTCGGCCTGGTCTACCCAGTGTGAAGAGGAAACATGCCAGCAGTTTGGGGAGTGGCGTCAAGCTGGCCACGCCCACACAGTTGGCCACGCCCACACAGTTGGCCACGCCCACACAGTTGGCCACACCCACCCAGTTGGCCACACCCAGTGAGTGGTGTCAAGCTGGCCACGTCCACCCAGTCGGCGACGCCCACCCAGCTCCCCGAGGTCAACCACAGCCCTGATGCGGCCCTCAATGAAATTGAGTTTGACACCCCTGGTCTAGTCCAACAGATTGCTATATTTGCCTGTGTATTTTTATAGAGCACATCCCAATCTTGAGAGATTTTGGGTATGGTCCAATAGAATCTCCTTCCCAATCCAGGTGGCTCAAGCAAGGGGTCCAGATCACACACTGTAGAGGGGAATATGGTTCCCTTCCATTTTGTCCTTGCAGATTTTAGCTCCTTTGGATTGTTGGGTGGCCAAGGCAGAAAGACACAATCTCCCGTAACAATTACAGTGAGATCTGCTTTCCTCCCGGTGACAGGGTGCCTTGCGGCCAGAATCGCCTGTGGATTGTGTGGAATATTACAACGGAGTCCAGAATGGGCGCAGAGTGAGGCTGAGGCGCCAGCACAGCACAATAAGACTCTTGCAGCAGCGGGGGGCGCTCTCGAGAGCCCGGCAGCTTCAACAAAAGGTGACTGTGGGAAAATGTCTGTGGGAAAAGTGATGCTGGAAGAGAAACTGGGATTGCCCAGAGCTCTCTGAGATACGAGTAGGGCTGCCCCAGAAGACTCAACTTCCAAAGGAGGAAAGAAAGAATAAGATGAGATTTTCTTTCCCAGCTCACGTTCAGCAAACAGGACTGGCAGCTGAATTTCACTTTGATCCCAGTGAAGGGACATTGTCCTGCACTGCACATGAAATCCTAGCTTAGGGGAATTTATAGATAGCTGTGGGTCTGATAACACATTAACCCCTTGCGTAGTACACGCCTCTTGCAGCCCAGAGTCAAAGGGAGTTGGGCAGTATATAAATTAGATACAGGTAGTCCTCAATTTACAACTGTAATGGAGCTTGATCAACCTGATTTTATATCCTTTTTTCGGCACTCATTAAGTGAATGATGTAGTCATTAAGCGAACCAATTGTTTGCTGCGAGCCAGTTTTGCTGAAAACTGGAGGTAAATGCCACTTTTTGGTAAAAAATATCATAAAACATGGTCATATGATCATAAGATGCTGCAAACAGGCGTAAATGCATGCCAGTTGCTCAAAATGCTGTCTCATAATTGCGGCGTATATGTGTATGGCTGTCAGAACCTCAGGACTAGTTCATAAGTACCCCCGAAGAGGTCTGTCGTAACTCTGAACAGTCACTAAGCGATCAGTCATAAGTCAAGGACTACCTGTATTTCCTATGTTCTTTTTTCTCTGAAAAATAACTTGTGTTGTAGGGATGAAAGTGAAAATGGATGGATCCATGGATAGATTAGATGATGAAAGGGAAAGGGGGGAGGGGGAAGGGGAGGGGAGGGGAAAAAGAAAGGAAGGAAGGAAGGAAGGAAGGAAGGAAGGAAGGAAGGAAATGAAGGAAGGGAAGGGAAGGAAGGGAAGGAAGGAAGGAAGGAAGGAAGGAAGGAAGGAAGGAAGGAAGGAAGGAAGGAAGGAAGGAAGGAAGGAAAGAAAAAAGAAGAAAGAAAGAAAGAAAAAAGAAAGAAAGAAAGAAAGAAAGAAAGAAAGAAAGAAAGAAAGAAAGAAAGAAAGAAAGAAAGAAAGAAAGAAAGAAAGAAAGAAAGAAAGAAAGGTGTGAGAGATGGGAGAGGATGCCTGGAAATTGTTGAGCTCTGGGTTTTATTAAGCCAAAAGGTAAAAGAATAAAACTTAAATCCATTGTGCTTCTCTGTCGTGATTTAAACACATCTTGAGCTTGTAAGAAAGGCGTGTGGTTTTGCTGGAACGGTAACTCAGTGGTATAGCAGGGAAGGCTTCCTCAAAGGGCTGTTTCCACTTGCCAAAAGTTGCTAAAAACATACTCAAGGAAACGCCAGAAGGGTGTGAGTAAGAAACACTGGAAAGACTACGGTACCATGTCTTTGCTACTGACACTGCATTTTTATCTACAGCCTGATGTGGAAGTTGTACAGCGGGAGCACACAGGCCATATGATCACATGGACAGGCCCAGGCTTCGCACGTGTGCGCGACGGGGCTGGATTATCCTTCCACATTGACAACATTCCTTACCCAATGGAATATGGCATCTTGTTCCGCTATGAACCTGAGGTGGGTAGAAATTGTTGGAGGGAAGACGGGTGGGATTTTGACGGGCAAAGTCCTGACCTTACTGTATCTTCAGCACATGCATGGGAGCAAGAATGATTTATTAGAATAAGTAACAAATCATTTTGGAGGATTTTTTTTTAAAAAATTCATTGTTCTAATACAATTGCTTTGATGATCTATACTTGTGCTTTTCATGAATACATATTGGTAGGTCATTATTAGGTCAAAGTGCTAAGATTAAAGAAATGGACTTGCAGAAGCATCTTCTCAACTTAGGTCTTATATTCTTAACCACAACTGCATGGGTGATAGTAAAAGAAGAAGCAAAATAAGTTATTTAATGTCAGGCGCAAGCAACCAGAACCGCTTGTGAATTAGCAGAAGCTTTATTGTTAGTCATCCTATTTTACAAGAATTGCACCAGATTAAGTACATTGTCTTGGGAATGGTCAGATGAGGCTTCAGAGATTCTGGGGAAGGTCAAGCCTGTGCCATTTTCTACAGTGCAATGACTCTAAGCTAAGCCCTCTCTTAATACCTCCTTCCAGTCTAGCTGGAGATTCCACCACCAGAAGAGATCTGCTATAATTTTTGAGCCTGGAATATTGAATATTGCAATGTGATATATATCTGGGCTGTTCCAAGGAGGAGGGCAGCTCTCAATCCATACATGTATACATGAGCCATACATGTATACAGTGGTGCAGTGGTTAGAGTGCAATACTGCAGGCTACTTCTGCTGCCTGCTGGCTGCCTGCAATTTGGCAGTTCAAATCTCACCAGGCTCAAGGTTGACTCAGCCTTCCATCCTTCCGAGGTGGGTAAAATGAGGACTCAAATTGTTGGGGGCAATAGGCTGACTCTGTAAACTTCTTAGAGAGGGCTGTAAAGCACTGTGAAGCAGTATATACAGTAAGTCTAAGTGCTATTGCTAGTGCTATTTGTAATTATACAAATCTGTCCTTGTTATTATTAAAGTCCACATATATAAGGCCAACTATGACCTTCAGCTTTGCTGATAGTGTAGTTTTCTTGGCAAGATCTCGGAAGTAATTTGCCCTTGCCTCCTTTCTAGGGCTGAGAGAAAGTGACTGGCCCAAGATCACCCAGCTGGCTTTGTGCCCGAGACAGGACCAGAACTCATAGTCTCCTGGTTTCTAGCCTCGTACCTTAAACACTACATCAAACTGGCTCTGATGATGGTTATGCTGGCAGTGAAAATATTTAAATCATAGAAAACCAGAGTGGTGAACAGATTACATTGTTATTCTGGGGCAAAATAGACCCAGATTCAAGTCCATGTTAGGTTTTGGAATTCACTGCATGTAATTGGTATGTGAGAAAGATCTTGAGGGATGGTGGGACGACTTGCCGCCAAAGGAATCGTCAGATAAGAGCGGGCATAGCCCACAGCTGCATAATGGGGAGAGAAAGAAGCTCAGAAGGGATCCTACCTAGCTTTTCAGGCTGTAAAGGTGGGGAATTTGCACGTGGAGACTTGCACGTTTCTGTTCATATAGCCTTACATGAGCCTTACACAGGCCTCATATAGCCTTACAAGCAGGGGTGGGTTCTAACGTACCTCGCTGCTGGTTCGCTTCCTCCCGCACCGCGTGGGCACGCCTCGTGGGCGCGCCTCATGGGCATGCCTCGTGAGCGCGTGCGTGCTTTGTGCATGTGCTTTGCGTGCGCACGCATGTGCAGTGCGTGCATGCGCAGTGCTGAAAAATCTGAAAAAATTTCCAAAAAAAAAAAAGCCAAAAACAAGATGGCGACGCATGCGCAGTGCCGGAAACTCGGCTTCTGCGCATGTGCAGAAGAAAAAAATCCGGGAAAAAATCCCCCTCCCCAAAAAAATAAAATAAAAAAAATTCCCAAAAAAAGATGGTGGCCCCCACGGACGGCATTGACAGAACCGGTTCCGTGATGTCACCGTGACGTCACCAGCAGGTCACTACCGGTTCGGGCAAACTGGTCCAAACCGGGAGGAACCCACCTCTGCTTACAAGTAGAATTAGCTCATCTGGTCGTGTTTCCTGTCTGATCTACTTGGGAAGGCTGATATCGCATGACTTTGGGCCAGCCACTTTCTTTCAGCAAAATCTGTTTCACAGGTTGATTGTTATGAGGATAATGTGGTGTATGACTCCATATGCATCACCAAGATCTCCTTTAGAGAAAAAAAGGGCTATGATAATAATAAATGTTTGGTCAGGTTTTAGTGGTTTCTAAACCAAGCCTATCTTTTTCTCTGGATTTAATTTTGTGATTACTGATTTGTTCTATAATAATGAACATTATGAACCCTTTTTTTGAGTCAGAAAGAGTTATGAAGTTTGGTGCAGTGGTTAAGGTGCTGGCCTGGAAACTAGGAGAATGGGAGTTCTAGTGCCACCTTTGGCATAAAAGCCAGCTGGGTGATTTTGGGCCAGTCACTCTCTCTCAGCCCAATTCACCTCCCAGGGTTGTTATTGTGGGGAAAATAGGAGGAGGAAGGAATATTATGTATGTTTACCACCTTGAATTACTTATAAAGTAATAAAGGTGAGATAAAAATATAATAAATAAATAGAGGTCTCAAGAAGGATCTCCATTCTGTGTGAGAATTTGACAAGGCACTATTTACTCTGGAATCCTGTCTTCAAACCTGTTGTATCTCCTCTTCAGTCCACAGAAGATTGGGAAGTTGTTGTCAGTGTCAGCTCGCAGGACCTACCAGTGAGTCCACGTTGTGGCAACTTGCTGCCCTCTGAACAGGTGTATCAAGGGAGCTTGCCCCATACCTCCAGGTGAGAAGAGATGGGAGCTGGTGGGCAATATTTGTGGATACCAAGACCTTAAACAAAAATGTTGATCTTTAATTTTATTCCAAATTGCTTACTCAATGGGGAGGTTTATTACAGAGTCTGCTACTGTTTGTTTTCACTGTAGGCTTCCCATCACTAATGACTGTTCTTGATGGATTAGGATGCGCTTGACAAAATGAAACAGTGCTGTGGACTACACTTTCCAATCTCATTCTATTTCTCTCCTTTTCACTTTATAGACTCTCTCTCTCTCTCTCTCTCTCTCTCTCTCTCTCTCTCTCTCTCTCTCTCTCTCTCTCTCTCTTTTCCCACC
>QLTV01002537.1:779781-817360 GCA_003457575.1 Thermophis baileyi | reverse complement strand
GGAGTGGGGAGGGAATGGGGATTTTGCAGTATCCTGCCCCAGAGTGGGGAGGGGAATGGAGATTTTGCAGTATCCTTCCCCTGGAGTGGGGAGGGAATGGAGATTTTGCAATATCCTTCCCCCAGGAGTGGGGAGGGAATGGGGATTTTGCAGTATCCTTCCCCTGGAGTGGGGAGGGAATGGAGATTTTGCAATATCCTTCCCCCAGGAGTGGGAAGGGAATGGAGATTTTGCAATATCCTTCCCCTGCCATGCCCACCAAGCCACGCCCACAGAACCGGTAGTTAAAAAAAAGATTTCACCACTGGGATGGGTCCCTCTCATCTTTTATTATCCTCTTCTGAAGTGCAAAGGTTAGCACTGGACCAAACTGCACACGTCATGGTTCGCTATGTTGTGAGGATGCAGCCCTCATCTTAGCATATTGCAGGGGTGTCAAACTCAAGGCCCGCAGTTGATAGGTTAGTAACCCAGTTGTTAAGTGAATCTGGCTTCCTCGTTGACTTTGCTCGTGAGAAGGTCGCAAAAGGTCACATGACCTCGGGACACAGCAACGGTCATAAGAATGAACCCGTTGCCAAGCATCAGAATTTTGATCACATGACTGTGGGGATGCTGCATAGGTCGTAACTGTGAAAAAGAGTCACGTCACATTTTCAGTGCCGTTGTAACTTTGAACGGTCACTAAACTAACTGTTGTAAGTTGAGGACCACCTGTAGGTATCTCTGTAGTACCCACCTTCCTGGCCATGCTCTCTAGTGGTACCCGCTGGTCTCCCTGCATTCAGTAGTGCCTGCCTGCTATCCTCACTGGCTGGCACACACTTGAGTAGTTCCCGCCTCCAGCCCCCACCAGCCAACCCACATTCAGTTGCACTCACCCATAGCTCCTCACCCACTGGCCTGCTTGCCTAGGACTCTGGTCATGTAGTGTTTTCTCTTAACAAGCTGCATGGTTTTTGGTTATGATAGCAACTGGGACTGTTGGGATTGCTATTGCCTAAATAAGTGGTTCTCAACCTTTCTAATGCCGCGACCCCCCCGTGACACCCCCCCACTACCACCGCGACCCCCTCCCTACCCTCTCCCCACGCAGGATGAGGTGATAAAGGGGGCGTGGCACCAGGGGTGAAATGCTCCCGGTTTGGGCTTGCCTGCGGGTCGCCAGACAGCTGGTAACAAAGCGTTCTGCGCATGCGCAGAGGGTAAAAGAACCCAAATGGTGGCGTCCAGGCGGGTGGGCGAAGTCTCCCGCTTCTGTCGCTACCGGCTATCCGGCGACCCGCAGGCATGGCCGAACCGGGTGCATTTCACCCCTGCAGTGACGGTGGCACCAAGATGGCGGGCTAACACGCGCGGCGACCCCTGTTAAATGGTAGTTCGACCCCCAAAGGGGTCGCGACCCACAGGTTGAGAACCGCTGGCCTAAATGATGTGGTTACATGTCGTTGTGGTTTATAACTGCATTGCTCAGCAACAGAAATTCCACTCCAGATGACCGTCGTAACCTGAGGACCACCTGTACTTTCATCCCCAAAGCTTCATCTGCAATAACCATTACTTTGGTGAAATGCGATGAAGTTCTTTTGTTTTGTTGTGCTTCTTCTCCACAGGGAAAAGGCAGAAGGTGTACAGGAAACGGTGGCAGAAACATCCGGAGCACTGGACAGTGCCAAGAACAAAGTGAAGGCAGCCGAGCAAGCCCTGAAAAAGGCAAAGGAAGCCATCCAGAGTGTGGAAGGCAAAGTCAAACAGGTGAAGTGCAGAAGTTTGTAATTTTTGGAAGGAAGGGAGTTGTGAGTTAATCAAGACCCTGGATAGCTTTTCAGGTATTCTGTGGTGGCGCAGTGGTTAGAGTGCAGTACTGCAGGCTACCTCTGCTGACTGCCGGCTGCCTGCAATTTGGCAGTTCGAATGTCACCAGGCTCAAGGTTGACTCAGCCTTCCATCCTTCCGAGGTCAGTAAAATGAGGACCCAGATTGTTGGGGACAATGTGCTGACTCTGTAAAACCGCTTAGAGAGGGCTGTAAAAGCACTGTGAAGCAGTATATAAGTCTAAGGGCTATTTCAGTGGACAGTTCCGGAGTATTTTCTGTACCTGGCCTTTCATTCTTCCCTTCCATGATTCTGTAGGTAAGACTCAAACTCAGCTCCTCCTGTTTTCAGGGCTGCATGCATGCCATTTTCTTGTCAACTAAGTAGCTGCTGCCTTCTCTTGGGACTTGTATTTGTATTCCCAGATTAATTTATAGCCCTGGTATTTTCTTGACATCTCCCATCCAGGGATTAACCAGATCCAAAGCACTTTTGGACTCTAGGTCAGTGGTGATGAGTGCAACCTTTGAGAGAACTGAAAGACAGGTTACAGATTGAACGTCCCGGAAAAACACTTATCTAAGTCGTCGCTAGGAGTTGAAAACAACTTGATGGCCACATAATGAATGAATCAATCCTCTTTTGCTTTTCAGCATCACCCAAGACTGGCATTTAAGAAAATGCTCTTTAATGTCACTCCAAAGCTGAAAATGTAATGGATATTTCCTGAGAGTCAAAACTCTTTAATGCAGGTAGTCCTCAACTTACGACCACAATTGAGCCCCAAAATTTCTGTTGTTAAGTGAGACATTTGTTAAGTGAATTTTGCCCCATTTTACAACCTTTCTTGCCACAGTTGTTAAGTGACTCACCGCAGTTGATCAGTTAGTAACACGGTTGTTAAGTGAATCCGGCTTCCCCATTGATTTTGCTCGTCAGAAGGTTGCAAAACGTGATCACATGACCTTGGTACACTGCAACCGTCATAAATGTGAGTCAGTTGCCAAGCGTCTGAATTTTGATCACATGATCATGGGGACGCTTCAAAAATCGTAAATGTAAATGGACGACTTTGAATGGTCACACTGTTGTAAATTGACTACCTATATTAAGCCAGTGGATTATGATTCGATGAAGGTTTAGTTAACATTTACATACCTAATAGCAGTGTTCCTCAACCTTGGCCACTTGAAGATGAATGGATTTCAACTCCCAGAATTCCCCAGCCAGCACACATCTTAACGTTATCAGAGTTGAGAAACACTGCCTAATAGTACCAAGCTCATTGAAGGAGTTACACTTCCCTCTCTTAAGTATCCGTTGTTGTTTGTAAGATCACTTCACCATATGTCACCACCCTTTTAAAAGGCCTCTGGTTAATGCATTAAGGATAGCTTATCTCACCCCCCACAGAATCCCTGCTTTATCTGGCTTCTAGTCCATTTTTAAATGATCTTGGCGTCAGTCTGCATACAGAAGGTCAACCAATCTAGTCTTAACCTGAATATAATATGTATTGTACATGCCCCCAACATTATGGAGTTACCGTTAATGCATGATAAATGTATTTGTAGTACCAAATTCGTAATGCTAAAATGTCACATATACACACATAAATATAAATTTAGACCTTTATGGTGCCGCAAGACAGTTACTTCTGCTAACAAAATCCTATCATGGCTGCTATGCAGGGGTGGGTATCTCCCGGTTCGTACCGGGTCACCCGAACCGGTAGCGAGCCGCTGGTGACGTCACAATGGCATCATTGACCCGCTTTGGTCGGTGCCGGTCCGTGGGTGCCGCCATTTTTTTCTGAGGATTTTTGTCAAATTTTTGAAGTTTTGTGCCGTTTGTGCTCTGCTGCTGCTTCGGAAATGGCCTTCCCGCCCGCCCCCAGGTGTATGCTGACCTTTATTCTTCGCCCGAAGCACAGCTGATCAGCTCCTCAGGTGTGTTTCGGGCCGATTATAGTGACTGAGCATGCGCGGAAGCAGAATTGCACCGGGGGAACGCGCACGCGCACGCAACGTCGCGATGCACACCGGTGGCGAAGGTAAGTGGAACCCACCCCTGAGCCACGCCCACAGAGTGGTAGTAGAAATTTTTGGAACCCACCCCTGCTACTATGAAATGGTCCCAGTAATCCATACTCTCTGTCAGCACCATCTGTCAAATATATACCGATCTTGCCAGTTTACTTTATGAAATAATTAAAATAAGCAAAATGGTATTGCACTAAAACTTCAGATTGAGGGGTTGTTTATGAGATGGAAATGAGAGGGTTACTTTTCTGATTATGGAAGATTTAAAAAAAATTCTCTGACACCTTATTATCCTTAAACATCAGAAGGCAGATTTAGCAGCAAAATAGATACAGGTAATCCTTGACTAGTGACCGTTTCAAAGTTACTTGGGGCTACGTATGACCCAGATTTGAAGTTCTGATGGTTGCCCTCATCATCGTCACGTGATCAAGTTTGAGGTCCTTGGGCAACATGGTCACTTTTACAGTCATTTGCCCACAATCATGTAACTGCATGTTATGATGGTTTTGCTGAAAATTGGCGCTTACATGTGTTTGGCAAAGCTGCGACCCCTGCAAAAAACAATTTTATGACCAACACGACTTATGACTGTAATTGTGGCCTCAAAGACTATAGAGATTCTCAGTCCTCCAGGTCATGGTTGTCCCAAAGGTGCTTTTTCAGGAGACAACTGGACTTTCTTGTTTTTTTCTTTTGAAGACGTTTTGCTTCTCATCCAAGAAGCTTCTTCAGCTCTGACAGGACAGTGGGGAATGGAAGCATTTATATTCCTTGCAGACAGCTGGTAATCTGCATCCTTTTAGAGCAGGGGTGTCAAACTCACGGCATCATGGCGGTGTCACGTGACGTATCCGAACTTTTTCCCCCTTCACTAAACTGGGCGTGGGCATGGCCAGCGTGTGACGCATCTGGCCCGTGGGCCGGGAGTTTGACAGCCCTGTTTTAGAGGGTCGTTGAAGCACGTGGAGGTTTATCTGTGTCCTCAGGGTCACCTGAGTAGTGCTCCTGGTTCCTGTAGTCTGCAATTTTTTCTTCTGGAAATCCATTCCTACTCCCACACCATTCAAAGGGTGTTCATCCCAAATTGTATAGCTAAACATCTGTAGAGATTCTCAGTCATCCAGGTCATGGTGAGAAGCGAAATGTCTTCAAAAGAAAAAAAACAAGAAAGTCCAGTTGCCTCCTGAAAAAGCACCTTTGGGACAATTCTGGCCTCAGTTACGATCGTAAGTCAAGGATTACCTATGCATCCTTTGCAACTATCATTTTATTGCCCTATATATTATGCAGTATCTTTCTCTAATTTATTGCATCAATCATTTTCTTCTATGCAATTTTTCTTATCTACAACTTCATCCTTCCAGCAAGCATTCTTTTTCATATTTCATATTAATGTAATTCGACAAACTCTCTGTCCTCTGCAGCTTAATTCTTATCCTTCTGTTCTGCATAACTTCCAAATCCCCTTTCCTTACATTCATTTTCTATTAATCCTGGCTCCTCTTGTATTAGGAGATTAGTCTATCTTCTAATGCTGTTTCATGCCAGACTCATGCTTTCTCTTGCAATTAGTATACTTTTCATTTCTTTCACTTCCTTCCTTTCTTCCAAGATGATTTTTCTCTGATCCACTCGTGACGTCTCACATTCGGACCTTCTTACTATACTTGGACCTTCAGTAATTCTTTCAAGACTTTCATCATAGACGATCAAATCAATCAGGTTTTTTATGCTTCCACAGGAATAGATTTATGGTTAAAGCGTTCTTGTGTATTCTAAAGAAACATATAATTATGAAATGTATTTGAATATAAGTAGCTCGGGCTGGTAACTGGGCTGTTGGTCTGAGCTCCAAGCTTGGCAATTTGGTTGCAAACATTTCATCACCATTCGAGGAGACATCGTCAGTGCGCTGGACAGACGAGCACAATTCAAAGTGCACTGATGATGTCTCCTCGAATGGTGATGAAACGTTTGCAATCAAATTGCCAAGCTCGGAGCTCAGCCCAACAGCCCAACAGATAATTATTTCTGAACAGCAGTTGCCAAACTATTCATTTGTGGGTTTCTGAACAACCCAATCACTATTTCTGTGGTCTCACATCTTATCTATGCCCATTCACCCAAGAAATCTAATGGAATGCTTTTTTCTATAGGATCACATTCATTTAGAATGGTGTGTATTTTCCTCCAAACTCACATTTGTTTTTTCTATTATTCATTATTCATTGTACTGCAACTATTACCAACCTATGAATTCTGACTTCCCTATATGCTCACATTAACCCAGTTGACTCTAATTAATACTTTCTGACATACATTTGGATATAACTTTCAGCTCACACAGGTAGTCATCAACTTATGACTGGTCACTTAACAACTATTCAAAGTTACGATTGACCTCCCTCCCAAAAAAGGCAGGACATAAATAAAATTGACTTAAAGTCAATTTTAGGGACTTTCTGATAAGTAGCTTGGGGTGATGAAGGAAAATATTTGGGAAGCATCCCAAGGGTGCTTTTTCAAGAGGCAACTGGACTTTCTGGTTTTTCTTTGAAGACGTTTCGCTTCGCACCCAAGAAGCTTCTTCAGCTCTGGAGAAGCTACAGAGCTGAAGAAGCTTCTTGGATGAGAAGCGAAACGTCTTCAAAGAAAAACCAGAAAGTTCAGTTGCCTCTTGAAAAAGCACCTTTGGGACAACCATGACCTAGATGACTGAGAATCTCCATAGACATTTGGGAAGCATTATTCTACTGTATTAACTTTCTATTAATTGCAATCTTTGTGTGTCAAAGATATACTGGAGGAGTCCCAATTCCAAAACTCATTTTTGTGTGGATGTGCCCTGAATGTGGATGTAACCTTTCTCAAAAGTCAACCCTTAATCATGCTTTGTGACTTTCTTTTCTCTCAGGCTGTGAGCCAGCTTGAAACACTCCTCAACAAGGAATTGCGACTGGAAAGGCGTCTGAAAGACTTGGCACAGGATGTGGCCACCTTACAAAAGAAGTCCCAGGATAATCAGCGCCAGGCTCAGCAGGCCACGGGAAAAGCTGAGCGTGCCACTAACATAGCCCTCCGGCTTAAAAATGTGAGAGACCCATCGTTGTCATTACTTTCATTAAAGGCAACTGTTTTCCGTAGTGGTAGTAACGAACTGTAGATTCCCACTATAGTGCAGTGTTTCTCAACCTTGGAAACTTTAAGATGTGTGGATTTCAACTCCCAGAATTCATGCTGGCTGGAGAATTCTGGGAGTTGAAGTCCACATATCTTACAATTGCCAAGGTTGAAAAACAGAAGCATTCCAGAACTGCTATTTGACATGTTTTCCCCACCTTGTTGTATCTCCTTCTTGGTAATGGCCTCTATCTTCATCTCCTCTTTGGAACTTCCTATATTTCTCCCTCCCTTGAAAGGTCTGTTGTCTTTCTGCACAGGGTTATGTAGAAAAGATTATTCAAATTATTAGTATTCACCCCACAAAACATTGGCTGATTCTTTAGCGGCAAGTCCCTTAGTTACTCAGTCTGTACAGGTAGTCCTTGACAACCATAATTGAGGCCAAAATTTCTGTTGCTAAGCAAGAAAGTTGTTCAGTGAGTTTCACCCCATATTACGACCTTTCTTGCCATGCAGCTGTTAAGTGAATCACTGCAGATGTTAAGTTAGTAACACAGTTGTGAAAGTGAATCTCGCTTCCCCATTGACTTTGCTTGCCAGAAAGTCGTAAAAAGTGTTCACTTGACCCTAGGACACTGCAACCATCCTAAATACGAGTCAGTTGCCAAGTGTCCGCATTTTAATCATGTGTCCACGGGGATGCTGCAATGGTTGTAACTCTGAAAATATTCATAAGTCACTTTTTTTTTACTGCCATTGTAACTTTGAAAAGTCACTAAACGAATTGTTGTAAGTCGAGGACTATCTGTACTTGTCAGAATTCAAAGCTTTTTCTCTTTTGCCAAAAGTCCACCCCAGCTACTCTGTTTCCACAAACGCTTCCCCGGGAGAGCTTGTCTCATGGTTCTTTTTCCCTTTATTCTCCTGCCTTCTACTTCCTTGCCCATTCTAAATGTCTGTGTGTGTGTGCAGGTGGTTAAGTGATGGAAGGAAAGTCCTCAACTTACGACCACAATGGAGCCCAAAATTTATATTGCGTGAGGTTGCAAAAGGGGATCACACTGCAACCGTCATAAATGTGAGTCAGTTGTCAAGCATCCGAATGTAAATCACGTCAGGGGATGCTGCAACAGTCATAAGCAGAGGTGGGTTCCTCCCGGTTCGCACCGGTTCTATAGAACCGGTAGCAAACCGCTGGTGACGTCACGGAGCCGGTTCTGTCGGTGCCGGTCTGTGGATGCCGCCATATTTTTTTGGGAAAATTTTTTGGGGGGGATTTTTTTACTATTTTTTCTTCTTCTGCACATGCGCAGAAGCCGAGTCCCCAGCACTGCGCATGCGCCGCCATCTTGTTTTTGGCTTTTTGGGGGGGGAATTTTGGGGGGATTTTTCGGCACTGCGCATGTGTGCCCGCGTGGTGCGGCCACGCGGCGTGCAATGCGCGCGCAGCCACGCGGCGTGGGAGGAAGTAAAGCGGCAGCGAGGTAAGTTAGAACCCACCCCTGGTCATAAGTATGAAAAATGGTCATGTCACTTTTTTCAGTGCCGTTGTAACTTTGAATAGTCACTAAGCAAACTGTTGTAAGTCGAGGACTACTGTATTGTTGCCACAACCTCACAGTGCAGTTCTTCCCCTTACCTACTGTAGTGCATTGTCATCACTCAGCACTCACATCGTGATATCACAGCACAAACATTATTTTGGCATCACCATGGTTAGGGATGGAGGATGCCTGCATGCCTAAAGAAGCTACAGGGAGGTATGCCCATTTTTCTCTCAAGAATCTTATTCTCAGTTTTGAAGAACAGCTACGAAAATGCTAATTAGTCCCTGGTGAGAAAATGGCTATCTTCATCCTCACTATGCAAAGCTTATTCTATGAGTAATTGCTAACAGTTTCAGGCAAGTAATGAGGCAACGAATATCAAGACATGGCCAGATGGCCTTGTAAAAGGGCAATCCTCAACTGGGCAGAAAAGTATACCAGCCTAAAAATCTGCTGTTCTGGTAATCTATCCCTGTTCTATCACAATAACAAGCCCATCAAGTCAAATTGTCTTTATTGTATCAATACAGTATGGCAGCGGTTCTCAACCTGTGGGTCGGGACCCCTTTGGGGGTCAAACGACCATTTCACAGGGGTCGCCGCACGCGTTAGCCCGCCATCTTGGTGCCACCGTCACTCCAGGGGTGAAATGCTCCCGGTTCGGCCGTGCCTGCGGGTCGCCGGATAGCCGGTAGCGACAGAAGCGGGAGACTTCGCCCACCCGCCCAGACGCCGCCATTTGGGTTCTTTTACCCTCTGCGCATGCACAGAACGCTTTGCGCATGCACAGAGGGTAAAAGAACCCAAATGGCAGCGTCCGGACGAAGTCTCCCGCTTCCGACGCTATCAGCTGTCCGGCGACCCGCAGGCAAGCCCGAATCGGGAGCATTTTGCCCCTGGTACCACGCCCCCTTTGTCACCTCATCCCGCACGGGGAGGGGGCAGGGAGGGGGTCGCGGTGGCAGCGGGGGGGTCGCGGTATTAGAAAGGTTGAGAACCACTGCAGTATGGGATAAGATGTTGAGGCTCTAGATAAAGAGTGCAGAGAAGAGCAACAAAGATGATTAGGGGACTGGAGGCTAAAACATATGAAGAACGGTTGCAGGAACTGGGTATGTCTAGTTTAATGAAAAAAGGGACTAGGGGAGACATGATAGCAGTGTTCCAATATCTCAGGGGCTGCCACAAAGAAGAGGGAGTCAAACTATTCTCCAAAGCACCTGAGGGCAGGACAAGAAGCAATGAGTGGAAACTAATCAAGGAGAGAAGCAACTTAGAACTAAGGAGAAATTTCCTGACAGTTAGAACAATTAATCAGTGGAACGACTTGCCTCCAGAAGTTGTGAATGCTCCAACAACTGGAAGTTTTTAAGAAGAGATTGGACAACCATTTGTCTGAAATGGTGTAGCGTTTCCTGCCTGAGCAGGGGGTTGGACTAGAAGACCTCCAAGGTCCCTTCCAATTCTGTTATTCTGTTAAGAAAAGTCATCAGCAGATTCCTCCGGCTTCGTTGCCTGTCCCTCTGAGCATCCCCTGCCAGTGGCAAAAACAATCACCAGTTGTTCTCTATAATGTGTGGTAGAGCAGAGTTGGGTGTGTGTTGAATGGGTCCTGGAACGGCCAATTTAGCTACCGGTTAGATTGCCCTCACAAGTAAATTGACAAGAAAACATGAAACTCCTTGTTGGCAGAAGCAGCAAAACGCCAGTTAGGCACTCAATGGTGACAGAACCACTGAGGAACATCTGGCAGCAGCTGGCTTTCTTAGCCAATTTGAATCGACCTTTTGGGAAGCACAGGAGTAGCGGTTTTTCAAAAGAGAATTAAATCCATGTCTTTAAGGAGACCTTGTAAGATCTGGCGAGTACTTTGGAAAGCATCAGTCAGGCATCAGATAGGCAGATGTCTCTATGGGAACCACATGGCATCAGTCTCTCATGCCACCAAAATGGTAACGGAGGGCAATGCCCAAGAGCGAGAGAGGAGGAAATATTCTCATGGCAACCTGAAGTGGCCAGTAGATGTTGAGCAAACCCCATTCCCTAATCATCAATTTATTTGCTCAAGCTTTGGATGAGGGTGGATGGGGGCCCTTTTTAAATGTAGGTTTTGTGTATGTTTTTGTATGGAGTGGCTGGATCCCATCGTGTCAATTTATTTTGTGCGGTATTGTGCTTTTATCTTGCTTTGCTATATTGTGAGCCGCCTAGAATCGATTCAGAGTCGAGCCGTGACTAAATTGAATTAAAGAAATTAAAGAAAGCATACTAGATCAGGCCCACAGCAGAAACTCTATTGAGGGATGACACAAAAGACCAGTGTTCATTAAAACTGGAATAGCCAATTCTGCCTCTGAAAAAGAACTCAAAAGGCAACATCATGAAGTTACAGCATATTAAAAGGATTACCAAGGCCTGTTTGTATCACAGTTAGGGAACAGAAGAATGAGCTCACGATCAATTAATCTATGTACGTGTATATGTTAATTCTGCCAGATGTTACACTGTTTGTATGCTTTACATCTGTTATTATAATATCTGGAAAATAGAGATCAGTAGGATTGCAGGAGAAATATTGGTCACCGCTACAAAATATCCCAAGTGCCAAAAATAAAGCCTGCAGGCAGACTAGGAACATGGTAAATGACAAGCCGTGATCAAGTGATCAAGCAGATCAAGAGAAAAATGCAGAACGGCTGCTGACTTGGATAAATTGTGAGATAGGCCATGGTTTCATTTGATCTGTCTAGAAGTTCGTAAATGGCTTGCAAAGTCCACTAATGTTTCTGAAGGTGGTATGGAAACCTAGATACTGTTAATTTCTGGGACCTAATTTCTTCATCCGCTTGGTTTGCTGGAAATAGACTAGCGGTTGGCTCAAGGGCAACCACCTCACCATTCTTCACCCATATTTACTCTGGGATTGATTGCCAACTTCTACCCATTTGCTTTGTGATGATGGTTTTCCCTTTGTGTCCAGGAGGTAGACGAGGTGAAGCAGAACTACCAGAAGCTGCAGGACGAATTGGAGAAACAGCCCAAGGATGTCTTGCTCAGGCTGAAAAATCTTAGGGAGGAAGCCCAGAACCTCCTAGATAAGGCCAACAGCAGCAAAAGAAAGCTGGAAGGTGAGAATGCAAGAGGAGAGTTTGGCTAAATCCCAACCTCACGTATCTTCTCTGATTATACAAATATATTCAAAAAATAAACATTGGTGGTGATGATGGATATTTACTGACAGGTGGTATGGGAACAGAGCTACATTGTCCAGCACAAAGTCCACATTTTGGATAGAGCGGATCAGGGGTGGGTTCTAACTTACCTCGCCGCCAGTTCACTTCCTCCCGCGCTGCGTGGCTGCGCACGCATTGCGCGCCATGTGGCCACGCCACACAATCACGCGCACGCTTCACGCATGCAGCCGCGCATGCGCAGTGCTGAAAACTCGGCTTCTGCGCATGCGCAGAAGCAAAACAAGCAAAAAATAGCAAAAAAAACCACACAAAAACAAAATGGCGGTGCATGCGCAGTGCCGGAAACTCAGCTTCTGCGCATGCACAGAAGCAAAAAATTCCAACCCCCCCCCCAAAAAAATCCAAAAAAAAGATGGCGGCGTCCACGGACCAGCACCGACAGAACCGGATCCGTGACGTCACCACCGGTTTACTACCGGTTCTATAGAAACGGTGCAAACCAGGAGGAACCCACCTCTGGAGAGGACCAATGGTTTGAAAGAGGGGTAAACACAGGTAGTCCTCAACTTACGACCACAATTGAGCCCAAAATTTATGTTGCTAAGTGAGAAATTTGTTAAGTGAGTTTTCACTTAACATTTTATGACTTTTCTTGCCACATTTGTTAAGTGAATCACTGCGGCTGTTAAATGAATAACACGGTTGTTAAGTGAATCTTAACATCCCCATTGATTTTGCTTGTCAGAAGGTCGCAAAAGGGGATCGCATGACCCCGGGACACTTCAACCGACATAAATGTGAGTCAGTTGTCAAGCATCCGAATGTAAATTGCCATGGCCATGGGGCTGCTACAGCGGTCGTAAGTGTGAAAAACGGTCCTAAGTCACTTTTTTTCAGTGATGTTGTAACTCTGAACAGTCACTAAATGAACTATTGTAAGTCAAGGATTACCTGTAATCAAACGCTTTATTTCTTCAACTCAGCACCACAGGCTTTCAACTCAGTAACGAACAGCGACCAGGCTTTTGACAGCAGGGTTAGGGTTAGGGTTAGGGTTAGGGTTAGGGTTAGGGTTAGACTCGCGTGCGAGTATAGTGCATGCGCGGGTGGCTGTGCGCATGTGCGGAGGCGCGCACACTCACATTGCGAACCGGTAGGGAAGGTAAGTGAAAACCATCCCTGCCTGTAATCCATCTATGTTAGAACTGAACACCCCTCCCTCAACAGAGGGGGAGGAGTAAGATACCACCTATCTCTAGTTTACAACACAACCCTTGCAGCTGTTCCAAGAAGATTCCACAAACAATTGCACCCTGATTCAGGTGACCCCGAGGGCAAAGATAAACCCCCAAGTGGCCTCAAGAGGTCTCAGGGAGAGTGCTAATGACCAGATGACTGCAAAGAAATACAATCCTTCCATCCCCCCACCATCCTATCAGAATCTATCCTTCCACCACCACCCCAACCAATTTCGACTGTCAATACCTATCCTTCTATCTCCCCGCCATCAGAACTGATGAAGCTTGTTGGCTGAGAAGCTAAACGTTTTCTTCTTCTTCCACAAGGAAAAAAAAACAGCCCAGTTGCCTTTTGAGGAAAAAAAAAAGCACCTTTGAGACTACATAGTCCAGGGTGCCACTACCCCAGGCTAAACAATCCACTGAACAATAACAGATGATCATAAATATCTTGATCATTTAGGGAGTTAGGGACCTCGCTAAGCATGCCATGCAAACATAACACAGTAAGTTGCACAATGAAAATTGTCTTGCGGTTTTTAGAAAATATTCAAAATGCAAAGAAGCTATGATTTCAAGGGAACTCTGACTTGGAATATGGTTTGCAGGTTACTTTAGCAGATGCTGGGATATTTAAATTAATAATAGTGCAGCTGTTCAAATCAAGGCAGGTTTTGTAAAAATAAATTCAGAGCCATTATTATCACCAAAGTTCTGAGTTTTGAAGAAACAGAATCCATCATTTCTTGGTTCATAATGTAACAGCTTTGGTGTTTTGCTTCATACATCTCCTCACTTCCCTTCTTAAAAGGAAAAAAAAACCCTTGCTATTTCAGGACAGCGTTTCCTAATCTGGGGCCTTTAGATGCGATGGAATTCCTGGTCTGCATCTTAGTGTAACTAAAGTTGCATCTTTGCCAAGCTGGATAGAAATTCTGGGTGTTGCAGAAGTATAAATCCTATGCTTCTGGAAGGCACCAGAGTAAAGAAAGTGTTCCACAGACTGTAATGTCTCAAATTTTAAAAATTTCTGGCTATTCTTTCAGAATTGGAGAAGCGCTTTGAGGACAATGAGAAAGAAATGACAAGCAAAACCACAAAACTGAAGGAGTTGGAGGCAACTGCACTGGCATTACTGCAGTATATCCAAGACAAAGCCACTGCCTATGCTACCTGCTAAGGTCAAGGTTTCTGTGGACAGCCCTTTGGGTTGGCTTCCTGCCAGCTCTGGACACAACTATGGTATGGTGCTTTCTACTGACGTCAATAATTGGCTCTTAGAGACAAGACTTTGGCAGTAAATCCAGAGTCTTAATGTAACCCAGATCATTTCATCCTCAACTGACTGTAGCACTTAAATCTACCCAGGATCAGACGTTAATAGGATGATTCTAATGTGAATGTTTTGTAGAAACAATATGTCTAGTCTATGTTTTGACTCAGGACTATGGAACATAGGCCAGTTTCTGAAGGTATCAACTGGAGAGATAGAATATTTCCCCTGTAGTCGTAGAATGGGAACCAGTTTGGTGTAGTGGTTAAGGCACTAGGCTAGAAACCAGGAGATTATGAGTTTTAGTCTTGCCTAAGGCATGAACCAGCGTAGTGACCTTGGGCCAGTCACTCACTCTCTGCCCTAGAAAAGAGCCACGGGCAAACCACTTCTGCAATCTTGCTAAGAAAACAGCAGGAACTTATCCAGGCAGTTGCCACCAGTCAACCATGATTTGAAGGCACCAAATTGTTATCCTACTGTAGTCATGGAAATACTTCCTCTTTCAATACCCTCTTCTTACCATTCACAATGTTATTTTCATTATAGTGTGGAAACAACCATAATTTCTGTATCATCCAGGCTGCCAATATGAATGCCATAAAAGCTGAATTTAATTTACTGCCATTCGAGATTACTGATCTTTCCTGACATCGTTTTAATTATTGGTGTCCTTATTTTTTTTAATAAAGTAATGCACATGTACACAAAAACAATAATTTTCTAAGAGATTTTCCTATCCTGGTTCCCTCAACTCCCATAGTCATCAATTAGCAACTAGGTGTTGGTTACAGCAACACACATACAAACTCAAAATTAGGAGAATTTTCCTAACTGTGACAACTGTTAAGCAGTGAAACCCCTCCTGGAGTCATGGCAGCTCCATCACTGGTGGTTTTCAAACAAAGGCTGAACAACCATTTGTATGACGTGATATAAAGATCTTCTAGTGCAGGGTTGGACTAAAAGATCTCCATGATCATTTTCAACTTACTATTGTATAATTTTAAGTCCAACACCGCTGGTTTGGAGAAGACTGCAGGCCATGGCACAATATTCACCACCTATGAATACTTATTGAAGGTCTCCTATATCCCACTCCAGATGAGGAACTTCCGTTAGTGAGTTAATGTCAGTAATGATTATTTTGGGTTACCAATTATAGCCATCAGCACACATTAATATTATTTTTTAAAAAAAAAACAAGTTATGGAAAGCATGCTTAGCATGGCTTCTAGAATTCTTTCCAGCCCCTTAAGAGTAGCTCTATTCTGGGTCACCTGACCAGGATAAGTGGGGGCTTAAGAATAGAGCAGCTGGTAGCATCCTATTATGAGTCTCCCATAGGGATATAAGAATAACAGAATTGGAAGGGACCTTGGAGGTTTTCTAGTCCAACCCCCTGCTCAGGCAGGAAACCCTATAGCATTTCAGACAAATGGTTGTCCAATCTCTTCTTTAAAATGTCCAGTGTTGGAGCACTCACAACTTCTGGAGGCAAGTCGTTCCACTGATTAATTGTTCTCGCTGTCAGGAAATTTCTCCTTAGTTCTAGGTTGCTTCTCTCCTTGATTAGTTTCCATCAGGGGTGAAATTCACTTACCTTCCCTACCGGCTCGCAAATGTGCGCGCGCCGCATCGTCTGTGCATGCGCAAAGCATTCTGCACATGCGCAGATGCTGAAAATCGTCGCAAAAAAGGGACGTCATAACATCCGCGTGGGTGGGCGGGGCTTCGCGCAGTCGGCCCTACCATATTGCGCGAGCCGGATAGAGCCGGCTGAATTTCACCCCTGGTTTCTATCCATTACTTCTTGTCCTGCCTTCAGGTGTTTTGGAGAATAGGTTGACTCTCTCTCCCTTAGATATTGGAACACTGCTATCATGTCATACCCAACTCCAGCAACTATTCTTTATATGTTTTAGCCTCCAGTCCCATAATGGGGACTGGGATGCATGTTTCTGAACTTTATTATTCTCCATCAGATCTAACCCATTTTCTAACCCCATTTTTCTTTTCTTGATTTCTCCCTCTGCACACACCCCTTAAATATCCAGTTTGCATCAGTTTTGCTGATAGAAAGACACACAGACCGACTGATAGGCAGGCATAATCCTAGATCCCTTTACATAATTTCTTTCCAACATTCTGTTGGGCTGGGAAGAATAAAAAAAGATTGAAATAGATTCTTACCCATTGTTATCTTAATAGCTTAGGATGAACTCTAGTTCTCTTATTCACCTGTACAAGCAAAATGTAAGGAGAGAATTGGACAACTTAGCAAATGATCAGTTAGAGATTATTTGTTGGGATGAGATAGATAGGAGATTCTCTTTTAACCACGTTGACAAAAGCAGAACCATCAATTAATGGATGTTTTTACCTTATTTACATGTCTCCTCTCCTTCAGGCCCATCCGGTATCATACCGCTGGCATTGAAGGCAATCCTAGATTTCATGAGGTCTTTGCTTTTTCTTTCTTTTCACTTCCATCCATCATTCAACTTGATTCCCACAGCCATTTTTTTTAACCTATTTGCCTAGAGAAGACTGTGTTTCAAAGCTACTTAGGTAGATATTTAACCCAATATAGTATACCCTCCTCCATTTAATGTTTTCCTGTTACAGATGTAATTATCTGGAAATAAAGAAATGCCTTATTACCCCTACGGGTTTTCCTAACTTAATGGAACTAGACGTCTGTGTTCTGAATTCTTCCCTGTTTTATTGGCCCAGTGGGCCATATCTAATTCAGCCACAGGATGGAAAATGAGGGTGCCACCCAGGGGTGAAATTCAAAATTTTCCCCTACCGGTTATGTGGGCGTGGCTTGGTGGGTGTGGCAGGGGAAGGAGACTGCAAAATCTCCATTCCCTCCCCACTCCTGGGGCCAGCCAGAGGTGGTATTTGCAGGTTCTCCGAACTACTCAAATTTTCTGCTACTAGTTCTCCAGAACCTGTCAGAACCTGCTGAATTTCACCCCTGGTGCCACCTCTACAAAGTGGAATTTTAAAATGTTCATTCCTTGTAGTAATAAAGCCTTTGACCTTTCTGATTTTCTGGTGTATACTTATATATCCGTGCCTCCTGATACACTAATCTTATTTATGTTTCAAGGAATTCCTGTGAACCCTGAATTCTGAAACTGCAGCTAGATATTTCGGCTTTACTTTATCTACTTGCGATGGAAAGATCTTTGGGAATCCCCTTTTCTTTGCTGAGGCAATTTTTCCTGGCCTAGGCTTTTAATGAAGACTCCCCTTATCCTAGTGTTTTCCAAACATATTGGACTCGAACCCCCATCATTCTCAGCCAACATGAGGAAAAAATGTGCAGGGGTACATGAATAGCTGGGTGTCAGACAAAAATCAAACATGTGTCTTTTTCACACCAATATTAAATCTCTCTGCCTTTATCACACCCACAGTATTAAGAGGAGGGATTAATAGCAGAAGCTAAACATGGTCTCTAAATAAAAGGAAAGAACAATGCTTCACTTATTTCCAAATACAGGCAGGGTAGTCCTTGACTTACGACCACAATGGGAATCAGAATTTCCATTGCTAGGCAAGGCAGTAGCGAAGTGATTTTACAACCTTTTTTGCCCCAGAGAAATGAATCCAGCTTCCCCCACTAATTTTGCTGCTCAGAAGTCGTCTGGGAAGATTGCAAATGGTGATCACATGGTCCTGGGATGTTGCCATCATTGTAAATACATGCCGGTTGCCAAGCACCCAAATTCTGATCATAGGACTATGGGAATGCTTGATAGTTATACAGTAAATATGAGGATCGATTGTAAGTCGCTTTTTTCAGTGGCTGATGTAATTTTGAATGGTTGCTAAATGAATGGTTGTAAGTGAAGGGCTACCTGTAACAGAAAGAGAAAAACAATGTGTTTCTGTGGTAGTTCCACGGCTGGCTTTTAAGCTAGAAAGGAAGAAGAGATGTGTTATAATAAGTCTGTAATGCCATACAAAAGTCTATTGCCCCCCCCTGCCCCCAATTAGGATACAGAGATACTTTTCCATCTGTTTCTCAACAGGTGGGATAAATTTGGGGCTAATGAAATCTGTCACCTAACCTGCATGGCAATGACTTGATTTTTCATACTCATTCATCTGTGCTCATACTTCGCTAAATTTTATCAATAATAACTTCTTTTTGTAAAATACCTACAGCAAGAGTAATTACATCGTAGGGATATATCCAGTATCTCCTTCCTTCTGTCACTGTATTATTATTATTTCAATTTTACACAGAGAGAGAAAGAGAGATTGATTGATGATTGATCAATTGATCAAAAGGAATTAATTCTTACTTTCCAGCTAAGAAGTACTTCCAAACGTTCCTCGTTCACAAAATAGATAAGCAGCCTTTGTATCATGTAACCCTGATTTCCCCCCCCCCCCTCACACATAGCTGTATCTGGAAATGACTTGCCGAAATTCAGAGAGCTTGGCAGATGAAGGGAAGTATCTACAGTATGTCTCCCGAAGCAATGCCTAAAGGCTTATTCCTAGATCGACACTAGAAACAAGATACTATTCTATGGCTGGAAATAAGATTGCCCTTTTAGAATGAATCAGCTAATTGAAGCAGGCAGGATCGGACCAGTCCAGACTGCTGGATCCATTGGATGTGCAGTGCATGTTTTGACAAATAGCCTTTAGCTTTGGGTGGAGAAACTTTGTTTTGCTGTCCCTTCCCATCGTACAGCATCATAGCAGTAACAACCAGCATTGGCGGAACTTAATAGTGCTCTTTCATTTTGTACCCTCCCAGAAGGTCCTTTTCTGGAATCTCCGGTTGCCAGTAGAAAGATCTCTCAAAGGATCCCACCTCACGTAAAAGCAGGAGGGGAAGACACGCCTAACTTGCATTAGAGAATTCAGAACTATGCTCAGCTCTCCGCATGAAAAGGAGCAAGCTAGGGAAAGCACATTCCAGTCCGTCTGGAAGACCAGCCCACTTTGTACATGAGAAAAGCTGGAGCCTGCTTTCTCTCCTTAGCAAGGATGGGAGTCTGTCCACCCACTGCATGGAGGAGGGGGGAAATGGGTACTGTGTTAAGAAACAGGCAGACATGACGCTGGCAAGTCAACTAGGACAGATTATATACTAGCCAGCCCTCTACTTGTAGAAGATCATTTAAAACCAGATTATTCACTTATGGAACTGCTGTAGAAGCTGAATTTTTGAGTCTGGAGCCATAGGAAGTGGAACTAAACTGACACTGGAATGCAGACAATCCCTTCTCTTTTTGAAATGCCAGGACAACATAACAACATAGTTGTGGATGAATTTTGTTGTGCTTTATCTATAACAACTGGAGCAGATCAGCTCCCTGCACCGTGTTCTTCACTTTTTTATTTATTTTATTTATTTGTTTTATTTATTTGTTTGTCAAACGTGTACAAGATAGCAGGTATAGGTATAAACATAAACATAATCAAAGTGAATACAGATAGCTGAGGACAATAGGACAGTAGGACAGGGACGGTAGGCACACTGGTGCGCTTATGCACGCACCTTACAGACCTCTTAGGAATGGGATGAGGTCAACAGTAGACAGTCTAAGGTTAAAGTTTTTTGGGTTTGGGGAAGAAACCACTTGCAGAGTCTGGAGATGAAATTCAGAAATGGAGAGCTACATTCCATCCAAGGAGGTCAGCTTAGAAAAAAGGGAAGTTAGCCCGTCCCTCCCGCTTCCTGAGTGTTATTTTTCCTGTAGAAAAATGATTTTAATTCCTAGACATTTCCAATTCAGAGTTATAGCCTTTGGAACTTACAGGCATGTTGTGTAGAGAATCAGAGTATAATGTGTGGACTTGATGGAAAAGAAAAATATTTTTCCCACATTTGCCGCCATGCATGACACAAACATGTCCTTTTGTGACAGGAAACCATGATTTTATTCTCAACTCATACTAGCCTGTGAGTGAGATATCCTTGGACAATGGAATAACTAACTACCCAGTTCTAGAATGGAGATTTTCCAGCCCTTAAATTCAATATCTTCTCCATGTGGTTATTTCTTTGTTCCTGATTATCCTTCCAAAGGATCCTTCCAATTTATTTTTTAAAGTATATATCCTGATTGTTCCTTGGCCAAACTCTCCAAGAATCAGAGATAAGAAAGATCTGAAAAATACTGTAGATTGTTGCATTTCAGGACAGGTATGACCACAAAATAGATCTTCTTACTACGGTACCATTAAGAAGGAAAATCATTTTTTCTTAGTATATGTTGGGCATCTTATACAATCTTAGCTAATCCAGTCTTTTGAAAAAAAGCAAAGATACATTCCTACACGTGTCAAAAAAATTTTTTTGCTGTTCATATAAGGATGTGTCCCCTTCCCTTGTAAGTCTGCGCTCACCACTCTGCAATTATGTTTAAAACAATTTTAAAGTACCATAAAACTCCATGAATTGACATTTAGAGGCTTCAATGAGGCTTTTAGTTGTCTGCCATAATAACAATACTCTGAGGAAGAAATTTTTAAATCACTATGGAAACAAAATACTGGAATAGAATAGAGAAATCCAGCAATATTTCATGAACATTCATATGGGTTGAGAACAGCCCTATAAGACTGGTAAGAGCAACAGTTCTCAGTTATATAAATTGAATTGCTATATGGTTGTACCAAGGCTAAAATTAATATCCACGTTCTGGGGTAGCATTAATCATTACGGACATTACACTGAGAAGTTTATGTTCATGTCTAATTTGTAAACTTCCCAGAAATATCTGGCTGCTATTGAAAGCAAAATTACAGGCTTATTTATCTAGCAGGGTTGGTTGAATCTGTGTGTCCCATTAATTGGAGTCTCATCATCGGGTTGCTAAAAGAGCCGTTCCAGACAGACTATGGCTTTCTTCTAAGCATGTATACCTCACCCTCTTGGTCCATAAATTGCAACTGGAATTGCAGCTGATTTTCCATGCTCTCTGGGTTATTGCACTTCTTTTAATGTGGCTGTCTTACTGGTTTTATTCTCCATCAGGGATATTGACATGGGGGCTATAAAAAAAAAAAGAGCCTGACTAAGGATAGTCCTCAACAACTGGATCAGAATTTCCATTGCTAACGCATGGCAGTTGTTAAATGAGTCTGATTTTATGACCCATTTTGCTGCTAAGAGAATCACTGCAGTTGTTACGTGAATTATGCCGTCGTTAAGCAAATCCGGCTTCCCTCATTGACTTTCCATGTCAGAAGCCAACTGAAAAGGTTGCAAGTGGCAATCAGGTGACCCAAAGGATGCTGCAACCATCATAAATACATGCTGGTTGCCAAGTGCCCAAATTCTTTTTTTTTAATGTTTTTTATTTTTTATTACAAATACAAAATATACGTTTCATTCATCCATCAGCAGTGTGTCGTCTGGTTACAAATCTCTCTGTGTGACATCCTCTTTCCATCTTCTTTTCATTTCTATTTCATTAAATTCTCAATATTCAAACATTTAAACATTTTAACATTATCTTATCTTCATTATATCTTATTCACATTTTACATTATTATTCTTAGTTCTTATAATCTATCTATTATTTTATTTATTCTTTATCTTAATACATATTTTTCTATTTTTAATCTTCAATTCCAAAACCCATTTTTATTCTCCAACCATTTATAAAATACCCCCCAAATCTCATAATATTCAGTTTGTTGTTTCTCTTTGATCGCTAGAGTCAATCTATTCATTTCTGAATAGAATGAATCTATTCATTTCTGAATAGAATAGAATCTATTCTATTCAATCTAATATTTTCCTTATCACATTCTCATCATTAGGAATCTCTCCACTTTTCCAATGTTGTGCAAATACAATTCTAGCAGCTGTTAACACATGTATGATCAAATATACATTCGCTTTTTGATATATTTCCGGTAAAATTCCTAACAAAAACATTTCTGGTTTCAATTCAATGTGTTGTTGCATCATTTCTTCCCACCATATCTTAATTTTTGTCCAGTACCCAAATTCTGATCACGTGACTGTGGGGGTGCGACAATGTTTGTAAGTGAAAGGACGGTTTTAAGTCACTTTTTTCAGTGCTGGTGTAACTTCAAACAATCACTAAACGAATGGTTGTAAGTCAAGGACTAACTGTTCCTGAGTGTCCCTTGTGAAAATATCAGTTATCATAAAGATCTGTTTGGTGTAAAACAGCCACTTCTTACTGATTCAAATCTCACCTGTTGCCACCCACAAAATGCCAAAAAAAAATCTAACTGCATAATGTTCCTTTGAATCAGAAATGGCACCCTTCTACTGAAGCAATGTTTCAGAATATTTTAATACCTATAAACATATTGGCAGAAAATACTTAGCGTTCATTACGTTCAATCCTTAAAAAAGGATTATAAACTGCTACCCAATGCAAGGATTATAAACAATGTATGTCTATCGAATTGTGTTAGGTAAATCTACCTGATGTCTTTGGTCATATCATTTCAAATACAAGCCTTTCCACCTGCGGGTCCTTTCCCCAAAATTTGGATTTTTGTGTGTGTGGTTAAGACAGCAATTCAGAAGAAAAGCAACACTAGAAAAACTCCAGGAGAATTACTAATCGGATCATAATAGAGTCCCTTTTTTCACTTGTATATAACCATGGCACAAACACACCATTACACGCGCAGCATTATGAAGAGCAGGTGGCAGCTGTCACGAAGATGGTCTTTGCACAATTTCATATTGTGTGCTAGTTGCACCATGGATTGGGAGGCCCTGCTCACTGTCACACCTTAGTCACCTCCTGGCTGGATTACTACAATGAACTCTACCTGTGGCTGCCCTTGAAAACCACCTGGGAGCTACAATTGTATTTATTTGAAAGATTTATATAGCTTCCCATCTTACATACAACCAATAATAAAACAATACAAATTGCAAAACTATCATAAAAATCCCGCCCCCCCAAACATACCCCTCACATTCAACAGACCACTTGCTTGGGCTCTCGCCAACACACTCCCAATGCTTGTGGGAAAAGGTTTTCCTAAAAGCTAGGAGGGTAGGCCCCTGCCCCTGCCAGATATCAGGGGGAATGACACTTCAAAAGACAGAGGTAGCTACCAAGAAGGCTCACCATCTATGTTCTCCTTTCTCAGTTAAGGGAAAGGACACAGAGAATGCCCATGCTATCGGATCTGGTTTGGAGCAGGCAGATACACTGAGGGAGAGGCCATCCCACAACTAAACTGGCCACATGCCCTTCAGGCTTTTAAAGGTGATAACTAGCACATTGAATTGCACCTGGAAAAGAACTGGAAGCCAAGGCAGATCATGCAGTAGTAATGCAGCATGGACAACCTTTTGGTGCCCAAAACTGCATACACCACTGCATTCTCAATCACTTGTGATTTCTGGATGGTTTTCAAGGGCATCTCCTAGTAGAGTGCATTGTAGAAATCCTTGTGTAAATGTCAAAAAAGGGGGCGAAAGATCAGAGCTCTGAGGGGGTGCCTCATTGCAGCCACCAAGGGTTTAACTTCTCACCCACACTCAATGCCACCTGGAACTTGCCACAGAGGAAGGAGGAGAAGCCCTGCAAAACAGTGCCCTCCCTCCAATCCCCGGAGTCAATCCAGAAGAACACTAGATCAACAGAATCAAATGCTATTGAGAGATCCAGAGCCCTCCAGAAGTCATCCACAAGTACAACCAAGGCCGTATCAGTAGTATAAATGGGGCTGAACCCTGACTGAGAAGGGTCAGTTAATCTGCTTCCACTACGGCTCTCTGGGAAGGGGTGTTGGAGACAGGACAAAATTTGGGTCCAAAGAGGGCAATTTAAAATGTGTGATGGATGCACCTCAGTGGGCTTATGTAACACTACTACTTTGCGAGCTGCGTTGGCTCTTCCCATTGTCTTTCAGGTGAAATGCAAGGTATTGTTATCATCCATAAAGCTCTCCATAGCACAGGGTTGGGTTATTTGCGGGACCGCCTTTTCCCAAAGATATCTGTCTGTCCTACATACTTGAGTGGCTGTGCTTTAGATCCCTTCCTGAAACAATCCCATTGGGATTGATCCCAAGAGGTGTGCCATTTTCTGCTGTGCTGTCTGCAAATCATTCCAGATCTCCTCAGGGATAGAGCTGACCCCAACTTTGTTGGCCTTCAGAAAGGCAGCCAAAACTTGACTTTTTCTTCAGGCCTTCTTTAGGGCTGAAATTATTGCATTTCCCATCGGGAAAGGGATCGAATTGGGATTTCCTGGTTGTCTGGATTTTAATAGAGTTCTCATTTTATTTTATAATGTACTATGCATCACTTAGAATCTCAGTGTCCAGACTGGGCAACTTTATCAATTCATTAAATTAAACGTAATTATTTTTTCTGTCATGTTGCTATGACATTGCCCTTACTTTGTCCTCACACCATGACATGAAATGCAGTAGAAATAAGGAGGGATTAGCAATGGACTCCCAAAATATTATGCTGGGGAGTTTTCTACCATCGTAAGGATGGGTGTATAGTGTAGCACTTCTGCTCAGCAGTGTTGACAGGCCCTAGGCCTAAACTCCAGAAAATTTGAGTGAATGCAGGCATTTCACACTTAATTCTTCATATGGAATTCATCTGAGGAATATGGTTTTTTACCATGAATACAAACTGTTTCTCAAAGAATACAGCAACAGCACTAGCACTTAGACTTGTATACCACTTCATAGTGCTTTACAACATTCTCTAAGCAGTTTACAGAGTCAGCATTTTGCCCCCAACAATCTGGGTCCTCATTTTACTGACCTCAGAATGATGGAAGGCTGAGTCAACCTTGAGCCCATCAGGATTGAACTCCTGGCAGTGGGCAGGGTTAGCCTGTAATACTGCACTCTAACCACTGTGCCAATATAGTCCATCTGTGCTTAAATTCCAGTTTCAATGGCACAGTGCAGAGGTGGGTTCCTGCCGGTTCGGACCGGCTCTATAGAACCGGTAGCGGGAATTTCCCCCCGCTCGCCGAACCGGCAGCGATGGCCGGCTGGACACGCCCCCGAACCGGCTCTCTTGGTGGCACCATCTTGTTTTTTGCTTCTGCGCATGCGCAGAAGCTTGGTTTTTAGCACTGCGCATGCGCCCACGCCTGCGCGCCGCGCCCACGCGGCGTGTGAGGAAGCGAACCGGCAGCGAGGTAAGTTAGAACCTACCCCTAGCCCAGTGCCCCAAACATGGAAGTCCCATTGAGATACCATATCACAGAACCAACAGATGGATACAGCCCTTCTATCCAGTGGCCTGCAAAACTAGTCGATGTAGTGTGACTTTTAAGAGTGGCTATTAATCTGTTGCAAAAAACCCCCCACAGTACTTTAAACACTGATTTATTTATTCTGAATGAGCTTTTGAAAGTAATGTAATCTATGAAAGCCCACAACAGAATAAATGTGTTAGTTTTTGAACTGCCACAAGTTTATCTTTTAATGTTTAGAGAAGAAATCCTTTTGTGTTTGTACAATGCCTGTCACAAGCCAAGAAACCAGAGAAGATTTGGCTCACAATGTTATTCTTGAACCTGCTCCTTTTCTGTATTTTCTTAACCAAGCAACATTTTACCAAGCAGCAAAGACCACAGTCCAACTTTTCAAAACCTGCATCTTCACAATATGCCAATACAGGTAGTCCTCGACTTACCACCACAATTGAGATCAAAATTTCTGTTAAGTGAGACATGTGTTAAGTGAGTTTTGCCCCATTTTATGACCTTTCTTGCCACAATTGTTAACTGAATCACTGCAATTGATAAGCTAATAACATGGTTGTTAAGTGAATCTGGCTTCTCCATTGATTTTGCTTGTCAAAAGGTTGCAAAACCTGATCACATGTTTTTGAGACACAGTAATGGTCATAAGTATGAAGCAGTTGCCAAGCATCTGAATTTTAATCGGATGACCCTGAGGATGAGGTCGCAACTGTAAAAAACGGTCATAAGTCACTTTTTTCAGTGCCGTTGTAACCTTGAACGGTCACTAAATGAACTGTTGTAAATCGAGGACTACCTGTATCACACTAATCCATTTGAACTGCTTCTATTAATCGAAGTAGTTCCTTACAAACACCACTTCCTTCATCATAACTAAGCAGAAAGGCTAAAAACAGATTGTCACAAATGGCTTTAAAACACTACATTGAAAATTGCTGCCCAAATATATATAATTCAGATATAATCATATGAGCACCCCGCATCTTCGGGAATAAAACCCTCCCGGCCTGACAATTTGCTAAGTAAATGAGGGCCACGTTTTGGAGATGCGAATAATTGGCATGTCAGAATCCAGCCTGCTTCTCAGGACAATTATAACGATGCCGTCTTCTGTTTGAAAACCTGGAAGGAGGGGGGGGGGGAGATTCTAAATCGGCAAAGCTGTCTTGCTTTTTTAAAATAATTGCTGACACTGAACTTGAAGTAAATATTTTCAGACGCAAATGGCTTAGCAGCTCCCCTGGCATGCAGCCACCAAATAAACAAACCATCGTGGGGTCCCGGCAGAGTTTTCCAAACTTAGGACGCTGCAGACCGAGTTTGCAAACGGGCGCGGGCCTCTTTTGCGCTTTCGGGCACCCCCGGATCCCAGCAGAATCCGGCCCGCGCTTTGCCTTCGGCCCTGTGGCTAACTTTTTCCGACGAAGTTTTATGTTTGGAGCAGCCGTGACGCCGGCGTGAAACGAGCTGCTATTTTATTTCCCCGCAGCGCGGGGGAAGGTGAGCGCCCGGGGGCAGCGGCTGCTGGTGGGACGAGGAAGAAAGAAGGGTGACCCGGGGCCAGCTGCAGAAGTCCCGAGTGAGAGGCGCGGTCCAGGCGAAGCGAAAGGCTGGGCCACCTTGCCCTGCCCCTGTCCTTGGGATCTCCGCCTCGGGGTTCCCCTTCCTAACAGCATCTTTTGGCTGTCGCCTGTGGGTCAGCTCTCCTCGCCATGGCTCCCTCCAGGCCGACGGCATCGGGTATCAGAGTGTGGGGTTTCCTCCTGGCAGGTGAGTCTTCCTCGCGTCCATCTCTGCTCCCTCTCGGAGATGAGGGACCTGCCACCGACTTGGCCTGTCAAACCCCGCCGGACATGCCTAGTTGGCGGGAAGAGTTGGTTACACTGGAAAAGAGGAGGGTGCAAGCTCCGGACTAGCTGGGAAGGAGAGAGGAAGGAGAGGAGGCGAAAGCGTCGGGGTGCAATAGTGTCATTGTGGTTTCGGGTTTTTGTTTTTCTTTCCTGGGGTGTGCTGGCCCCGTTAAGTAGGGCCGAGGGGTCTTGGAGAGACACCACTGGAAGGCACACCAAAGGGTTTGAGTCCAGTTTTGGGGGTTTCAGTGTAGCAGTCTACTCCAAATTAGTGTAGGTGCCTATGGGGGTGGGTGGGGTGAGATGCCAATAGGAGAGTGATCCCTCTATTTTGGAGATGAATGAGGATTGGGGAGTCCCAACTACAGGTAGTCCTCAACTTACAATCACAATTGAGCCCCAAATTTCTGTTGCTAAGTGAGAAATTTGTTAAGTGAGTTTTGCCCCGTTTTGTGACTCCATGCCACATTTGTTAAGTGAATCATTCAGTTGTTAAGTTAGTAACATGGTTGTCAAGTGACAATCATGTTACTAACTTAACATCCCCATTGACGTTGCTTGTCAGAAGGTCACAAAAGGGGATCACATGGCCCCTGGTGAAAAAATGGTCTTAAGTCACTTTTTTCAGTGCCGTTGTAACTTCAAACGGTCAGCAAATAAATTTGTAAATCAAGGATCACCTGTAGTCTTCTAAGTTCTCAATCTTTTCTTCACCACACGGACCCCCTTAAAATGCCTTTTGTGGGCACGGACCATGGCCACGGACCCCCAAGACTTAACTCAAAATTTAAATCATAACATTTCTTCAAGCCTTTACGGACCCTCTGTGACAACATCGTGGCCCCCCAGGGGGTACGCAGATCACAGGTTGAGAACCATTATTCTAAGTGAAGGCTGGGATGTAATGTTCTGGGTTGGGGGTTGCCACTTTTACTCTGAATAGGCTGACTTGCCTTCACATTGCACAGAGGACAGAAAATCAACAAGTGGCCCTTTCCGAATGCTGTGATATGGAAAGCCCGACCGCCTGATTCCCCCCCCCCTCTGCTCTGATAACCAGCAGCTCAGTCCTATGACTGTTTGTGCAGGAGAAACTCTCAGGGAGTGAAGGAGATATTGAAGTAAGTGCCGGACTTGAGATGCTGTTCCTGAGAGCCAAAGGGCTTGCATCATATCCTCTGTGGAGATAAATATGAAGAAGCACCATCTGTCATAGGAGCAGGGAGGAAAGCCTCCTCTTACCTATACATGGCACGTGGCATGTAGATTTTTACTCCTGAATCTCCTTGATTCAGTCCTCGTATTAATCATTGGGAGAGACTCATTTGTGGTGCATCCTTACCAGTGGGATCAGAGTTTTATACTTGTGAATACGAGTTTATGGAAACTTCCCTGTGTGGTGCCTTTCTCAAGTAAATATTTCGACTTCCAGAATACCTATCAATTCTGAGAGTTGTAATCCAGTTGTAATCCATTAAAATAATCATGTGGGTCTATCGGTTACCTATTTTTAATCTGTTGACCCCGTTAACCTCCATATCTCCGTATCTTCCCCCCCCCCCCAATGCCTTTGGAGTCCATGGAGTGTGTGGTCTGTGCATTCCTGATTTCTAACCAACCTTGGTTGTGGGGAAGCTGCACACCCATTTCCACCAGCTGGAGCCTTTGTTCCCAATTCCCTTTGAAGTTTTGGCTCCAGAGGATTTGAGGCTCAGGGAGTTGGCCAGCTGCCTAGAAGCAGCATCGCCATGCGGGAGGGTGGTGGGGAGATTGAAGGCTCCCACTTGCCGCACCTCCCTGGCAGCTGAGACATCCCTGCTTGGGGGGGGGGGATGGGGATGGGATTTAGAAGAAGCAGGTGGATTGGAAGAATGCTTTGCGTGCCATCCTCCTGCAGGAAAAGCTTGGGGGGGTACGATGGACAGAAAGGCATGCCCGTGGCGGCCCGCCGGTACCCCCCACTCACACGATTGTGATCCCTGCTTGAGGCTGTGCCATCGCCTCCCCACCGCAGCCTCTCCAGAGGAGACGTTCTCTGAAACTCAGCCATCGTTCACAAATGCAACTCTCAGCCCCCACATCCCTGGCCCAGGGCCAGGCTGGCCGAACAACAGAGCCAATCCCCGCTAGGGTTATTTCTGGCAGTGCTGCAGCTTCCGCTCTCAGGCCTAAAGGAAGGGGAGGGGAGGTCAGCTTTGACATTTCTCTTTTCCAGCCCCACCCTTGCATGAGCCATAGAAACAGGTGGAAGAATTAGGAGGAAGAATCTGGAGGAAGAAAGCCCCGTTTTGATCTGAAAGAGCTGCTAGGATCTTTTAGGGCCAAGGGTGTGATTTGTGTCTGCATGAGGATCACCGAACTAGCAGCTGTCTGGGGCAGAGCATAGATAGATGGAGGATCCTGATGACAAAAAGCCACTGCCAGTTCTTGAATTTGCAGAGCATGTTGGAATCTGTCCTCCACCTTCTTCTCACTACAACATCAAATAGCCTTGAGCTTCATTTCGCAGACGGGGAATGCGACTCAACCCCAAACCAAATTGAAATCATTCCAGGTTTAAAACCAGCTCTGGATTGATTACAGGTAGTCCTTGACCTACAACAATTCATTTAGTGACCGTTTGAAGTTACAGCGTCATGGAAAGTAATGGTGAAAATGTAACCGGGTTTCACACTTAACGACCGTTGCAGCATCCCCACGGTCACATGATCGAAATTCGGGTGCATGACAACTGTTATTTACAGGTAGTCCTTGTAACAGTTCATTTAGTGACCGTTCAAAGTTACAACGGCACTGAAAAATATGACTTATGACCATTTTTCATAGTTACGACCTTTGCAGCATCCCCATGATCATGTGATCAAAATTCAGATGTTTGGCCACTGGTTCATATTTATGACCTTTTCTGCGTCCCAGGATCGTGTGATCTCCTTTTTTACGCCCTTCTTACAAGCAAAGTCAATGGGGAAACCAGATTCACTTAACAACCAGGTTACTAACTTATCAACTGCAGTGATGCGCTTAACAACTGTGGCAAGAAAAGTCGTAAAACGGGGTAAAACTCACTTAACAAATGTCTCACTTAACAACATAAATGTTGGGCTCAATTGTGGCCGTACGTCGAGGACTACCTGCATTTATGATCGTTGCACTCTTCCGGGGTCATGTGATCACCATTTGTAACCTTCCCAGCCGGGTTCTGACAAGCAAAGTCAACGGGGAAAGTCATATTCACGGACTGGCACCGACCGATCCAGTTCGGTGACGTCATTGTGACATCACCAGCGGGCCGCTACCGGTTCAGGAGAACCTGTCCGAACCGGGAGGAACCCACTCCTGGTCACAACTCACTTAACAACTATCTTGTTTAGCAACAGAAATTTTGGGCTCCATTGTGATAGTAAGTGTCAAGCTATTTTCCAAAGCACCTGAAGGACAGACAAGGAATAATGGATGGAAACCGATCAAGGAGAGATTCAACCTAGAAATAAGGAGGAACTTTCTGACAGTGAGAACAATCAACCAATGGAACAGAAGTTGCCTTCGGAAGTTGTGGGAGCTTCATCACTTGAGACTTTCAAGAAGAGATTGGACTGCCATTTGTCAGAAATGGTGTAGGGTCTCCTGCTTGAGCAGGGGGTTGGATTAGATGACCTACAAGGTCCCTTCCAACTCTGTTAATCTATTAATCTGTTAAATTGAGGACAAGCTGTATTGCTTTCAAGTCAGTTTTGACTCCTGGAGATTGCTTGGACTAGTTCCAGCAGTTTTCTTGCAAATTTCAGTGGTTTTCCCTTGCCTTCTTCTCCCAAGAGCTGAGAGAGACTGACGGACCCAAAGTCACCCATCTGACTTCTTGTTTAATGCGGGATTAGAATTCACCATCTCCCAATTTGTACCTTGGTGCCTTAACTACTGCACCAATCTCTGGATGTTTATATATTTATTACTTTTTTTTTAAAGAACATTTTGAGTGGGGCTCTTGTAAACTTTTGTCCAAGGCAGTTTTTCAGTTCACATCTGCTTAAGACAGAGTTTCAATTCATCTGAGCCTTGTATTAAAATCTCAGGCTTTCTTTCTAAAGATAAAATGAGGGGGAAGAGAACAATTTGAAAAGCATCTCTTAAATCTAAATAATAAAGAGCCAAACTGAAGACCACCCCTGTAAATCTGTCTTCATTAAAGTCCAAAACTTCATTAAAATGTGTTTATATGCAGAATTAATATTTTTTTGTATTTGGAGGGAACTTTGGTTCGGAACAAAATGATTTGGCTCCTTTTCCCTCTCTTCCCCCATTAGACTGAGAAAGACATCTCTGGTATGATGGTATGTGATGATGGATGTTATTTGGTAGGGGGGTTAGGCGTATTTAAGTTAAAAAAAACTTGACTGGGGGCCAAGTGCTATGGAATGCATAAGACTGTGTGGAGTGTTTGCCAATCGCTCCCTGTATATTGTCAAGAAAGAAGAAAAAAGTCAAAGCAGCACATCAAATGGAAAATAAGCTGTATTTACAGGAAGACCCTGTTAAAAAAATAAATACAATAAAACAGGTATTCTTTCTGTAATCTATTTCTTCAGGAGTCCGGAAAAAAAATACTTCTTTCCTAGTAAGAAATAGAATGCATTGAAGATGAGTTTTCTTTAAAATGGGTATTATGCAGCCAATAAAACACTGTGATTTCAGGGAAAATAACTTACATAGTTACCTGGAAATCATTTCCACTTAGCCTCCAGAAGATCACTGCTCAGTAAATATGCAGATGATTGAGCCATACATTTTTCTGATTAAATGTAGTGAATTTTGTTGAAGTATTTAGCTATGCCTGCTCTGCCTTTTTTGTTGGTCGTCTTCTTTTACTTTCAGAGGTGTTGTTAGAGTTCTAAATCCTTCCTTTGAAGAAAAGTTTGTGCCCCAGGGTGTGCTCCCCACTTCCACAGCAAAATCTTCCTTTGATTTGATTTATATTTTATTTATTTATTTATTTTTATTTGTCAAACATGTACAAGATAGCAGGTATAGGTATAAACATAAACATAAAGTGAATACAGATAGATGAGGACAATAGGACAGTAGGACAGGGACGGTAGGCACGCTGGTGCGCTTATGCACACCCCTTACAGACCTCTTAGGAATGGGGTGAGGTCTACAGTAGACCGTCTAAGGTTAAAGTTTTTGGGGTTTGGGGAAGAAACCACAGAGTCAGGTAGTGAATTCCAGGCATTGATCACTCTGTTGCTGAAGTTGTATTTTCTGCAGTCGAGTTTGGAGACAGGCCGCTGGCGACTCACAATACCAGCCTCCTCGCTGTCCGGCTCTGCCGCCAGCTGCACAGGCCGCTGGCGGACCACAACATCTGTTGCTGAAGTCGTATTTTCTGCAATTGATTTTGGAGAGGTTTACCTTAAGTTTGTATCTATTGTGTGCTCGTGTATTGTTGTGGTTGAAGCTGAAGTAGTCATTGACAGGTAGGGCATTGTGGCAGATAATTTTATGAACTACATTTAGATCGGTTCTAAGGCGACGTAGTTCTAAATTGTCTAAGCCCAAGATTTCAAGTCTGGTGGAATAAGCTATTCTGTTGCGAGTGGAGGAGTGGAGGACTCTTCTTGTGAAATATTTTTGGACTCTCTCAATTGTATTAATGTCCGATATGCAGTGCAGGTTCCAGACAGGTAAGCTGTATTCGAGAATTGGCCTTGACTTATAACCGTAATGGAGTCTGGCAATTATGGTCATAAATCCGTAAAGCGGGTTGTCACACGAATGATCCAATTTTAGATCCTTGTTTTCTGGTGGTCATTAAGCGAATGCCATGATCGCTAACCAAACTCATAGTTAGCTATGGGGCGTTTTTACTGACAACTGGAAGTAAATGCCATTTTTTGGGCAAAAACTTTGTAAATCGCGGTCACGTAACTGCAGGATTTTGCAAATACTGTAACTGTAAGTGCAGGCCAGTTGCCAAGTGTCCAAAATGCAGTCATGTGTCTAAAGGCAGGGGGGACGGGACAGTAGGATGCTTGGTTGTAACGTACCTTTTGGGGTGTCCGTTGTAACTTTGAACAATCACTAACTGGTCAATTGTAAGTTGAGGACTGCCTGTGTAGCAATTTTCCACTTTGTTGCCATGATGTTTCCTTCATCTTCTGTCCAACTTTAAGCTTAATTTATTTTTAGCTATAGGGATAGTATTAAAAGAAATTTTTTCCCCTTATTCCCACACCATCCAGTGCTAGCTTTATGGTGTGGAAAAATTGTTAGGTTTTACCAGCCTTGACATGAGAGCCAAAGTTAGGTGGGAGTCAGGCTGGGTTTTCAAGTTGAATGTGACCACACAATTTTGTGGTCACTTCTGGTCAGTTTCTGAATGCTGCCATTCTGCTTTTGGCTCCTTAAAGAGCTGGGCATAGCTCTTTCAGGAAACTGCTAGGGGTNTTGGGGTGTCAGTTGTAACTTTGAACAATCACTAACTGGTCAATTGTAAGTTGAGGACTGCCTGTGTAGCAATTTTCCACTTTGTTGCCATGATGTTTCCTTCATCTTCTGTCCAACTTTAAGCTTAATTTATTTTTAGCTATAGGGATAGTATTAAAAGAAATTTTTTCCCCTTATTCCCACACCATCCAGTGCTAGCTTTATGGTGTGGAAAAATTGTTAGGTTTTACCAGCCTTGACATGGGAGCCAAAGTTAGGTGGGAGTCAGGCTGGGTTTTCAAGTTGAATGTGACCACACAATTTTGTGGTCACTTCTGGTCAGTTTCTGAATGCTGCCATTCTGCTTTTGGCTCCTTAAAGAGCTGGACATAGCTCTTTCAGGAAACTGCTAGGGGTCTGGAATAACATAATAGTGAAATAGTATGCTAGGTGAAATAATGTAACTAATGTATATAGTGCTATAGCCAGCTCAGACCTTCACTTTGCCTCAGCTCATAACAGGAAGGAATCTGCAGATCAGTGATTGGCAACTACAGGTAGATCTCGACTTAGAACAGTTTGTTTAGTGACCGTTCAAAGTTACAATGGTACTGAAAAATGTGACTTATGAACGTTTTTCACAACATTGCAGCCTCCCCACTGTCACATGATTGAAATTCAGACGCTTGGCAACTGACTCATATTTATGACGGTTGCAGCGTCCTGGGGTCATGTGATCCCCTTTTGCGACCTTCTGACTAGCAAAGTCAATGGGGAAGCCAGATTCACTTAACAACCCTGGTATTAACTTAACAACTGCAGTGATTCAATTAATAATTGTGGCCAGAAAAGTCGTAAAATGGGTCAGAAATCCCTTAACAACTGTCTCGCTTAACAACAGAAATTTTGGGCTCAATTGTGATTGTAAGTTGAAGACTACCTGTATGTAGGGAAAGGAAAGGAAGGGAAAGGAAGGGAAGGAGAGAGGAGAGGAGAGGAAAGGAGAGGAGGGGAGGGGAGGGGAAGGAAGGGAAGGGAAGGGAAAGAGAAAGGAGAGGAGAGAGGAGGGGAAGGGAAGGGAAGGGAAGGGAAGGGAAGGGAAGGGAAGGGAAGGGAAGGGAAGGGAAGGGAAGGGAAGGGAATTCCTAAATCCATCCCCTCCTCTCAAATGTTACCGGCAACTTGGTTCTGTTAGTAGTGATTCTTACATTTTATTCAACTTGTATTGTTTATTTTGGGGTTTATTAATTTCAAAAGCTTTTAAGGCACTTGGGTCTTATGATTAGAGAAGAGAAGGACCAGGGGTGACAAGACAGCAGTATTCCAGTATTTGAGGGGTTGCCACAAAGAAGAGGGGGTCAACTTATTTTCCAAAGCATCAGAGGATAAGAACCAATGGATGGAAACTAATCAAGGAGAGAAGCAACCTGGGATTAAGGAGAAACTTCCTAACAATGAGGACAATTAATCGGTGGAATGACTTGCCTCCAGAAGTTGTGGATGCTCCAACATTGGAGGTTTTTAAGAAGAGACTGGACAGCCGCTTGTCTGAAATGGTATAGGGTCTCCTGCTTGAGCAGTGGGTTGGGCTAGAAGACCTCCAAGGTCCCTTCCAGCTCTATTCTGATTGATTGACTTTACGACACAATGGAGTCAAGGAGGAGGAACACCTGGTGAGGAAGGGAGCAGAGCCAGAGGGTGCTCTGCCTATTCTGTGCTGTACACATATAATCCAGGGGTGGGTTCTCACTTACCTCGCTGCCGGTTCGCTTCCTCCCGTGCCGCATGGGCGCACGTGCGCTTCGCGCGCATGCGCAGTGCTGAAAATCCAGCTTCTGCACATGCGCAGAAGCAAAAAACAAGATGGCGCCACCGAGAGAGCCGGTTCGGGGGCGTGTCCAGCTGGCCATCGCTGCCGGTTTGGCGAGCAGGGGGAAATTCCTGCTACCGGTTCTAAAGAACCGGTCCGAACCGGCAGGAACCCACCTCTGATATAATCACAAACAGATAAATCACACATTACTGACAATAATCCCTTAACATCTGGATTAATATCACTATTCCAATTTCTCAATATTTATTTTAGCCATCTGCCACGGTTGATACAACCACAATTCCTGATAAAGAGTCAGATTCCAAAGTTTAGATACATAGTTCAACATCACACCAACATCATTAACATTTAGAGATTTTCCCATAAGCATATTTACATACATTAATACACTATTCTAAAATAATAGCAAACAATCACATTTCATATGGGTCAGTAAACCTGCAAATGTCTTTGATAAGTGTAATGATGTCCAAAATTTCATTCTTTGGAGAGTCTAGTATATCTTAAAAAACATTTTTTGTTTAATTAACTTTTATCTCCAGATCTGAGATTTCTTTTTTTGATGGATACTAAACAGATAATGCCCTGATCCAATAATTTGCTCTTGAATAATTATGCAGTAGAAAAAGTTTCTCTTCCAATAATTTTTCAGTTGGAAAACTACTGTTTTGTGTTACCTGAAACTCAGACTTTGCTTTTAGCAAATCCAAATACGGCTAATGGAAGCTTATTCTTTGCTTGTAATTCGGGTCCCAATGGTTCAGTGCTTCCTAGGGCCCTAACCTAGGGGTGGGTTCTGGATCCTTTTGCTGCCGGTTCACTCAGGGTGATGCCGTGCGCGCGCGCGCAGCAATCAAAAAATAGCTTCTGTGCATGCGCAGAAGCAAAATCCAAGATGGCGCCGGCACCCACGGAGACACCGACAGAACCAGCTCCATGACGTCATCGCCGAGTTACTAACGGTTCTAAAGAACCGGATAGAACCGGTAAGAACCCACCTCTGGCCCTATCCTGTCTCCAGGATAATATTTTCTTTTGGCACCTTCTGTCTTCACAGTGCTGGGAGGAGTGCTGTGCCAGGAACCTGAACATCCCCATGGCTGTTCCCACGGCAGCTGCTACCCAGCCACTGGAGATCTCCTGGTAGGCAGGGCTGATCGACTCTCTGTCACTTCTACCTGTGGCCTGCGACATCCACGGCCTTACTGCATTGTCAGCCATTTGCAGGTGAGTATTGGATAGCAAAGACAGGTTGAGATTATGATGATGATGATGATGATGATGATTAGTTTAATTTAATTTAAATTAAATTCATTTATTATTAATTAAATAAATAATTAAATTATTATATTAATTTAATAGTATTAGTTCTAATAATAAATAGAAGCATGAATTTCATGTTTAATGAATAAAAGTAAATAATCTATATACTTAGATGTTATCTTAACAGCTCTTATGTCCTTGATTAGGACTTGAAATGTTAAGTTTTTACCAGTCCCAGGCTGTGAATTGAATTGAAGATTTAATAATAATAACAACAACAACAACAACAACAGTAGTAGTAGTAGTAGCAGTAGGCGCCTTGGGTGCAGTCCCAAAACAACTGGAGCACCACTTGAACACCATAGGCATTGACAAATTCGCCATCAATCAATTGCAGAATGTGGCTTTACTTAGAACAGCTTCCATCATGCAACGATATCTCTAACACCGTCAAACATCCAGATTTGTCCATTCCAGGTCCTTGGTAAGGACTCGATAGGTAGACAAAAATGTCAAACCCAGTCTGAACATCTGAATATCTGGCTGGTGTGATGTGTTGTTGTTGTTATTATTATTATTATTATTATTATTATTATTATCTACTTGTACAATTTTTTCTCGTAATATAATTATGAGAGAAATAATAAAGAGCCTACCTAAACAAATAGATAGATCAAATAATATACATTGAAGCGAATATGGAATTTGTAGGCCATTATATATGTACAGAGATTACTACATATATTTATAT